>ML662865.1:8322-21178 GCA_007570785.1 Antilocapra americana
CTCATCCACTAGTTATGACATCACATCTACTTTACATAGCCCGACCCAGCCACTGTATCTATGACGTCATACTCTCTGTGTCTACATCACATCCAGTCTCCCTATGTCATCACCACCGCTGTATGCATGACACCATACCCACGATATATATGACTTCATATGCATTATAGAAGACATCACAACCCCTGTTTGTGGCATCGCACTGATGTATTTTGCATCCCATTTACTGTATTCATGATATCACACTCATATATCACATCACATCCACGGATTATGACATGGCATTTTGGAAACATGTGACATCGCATCCACTGTATCTGTGTCATCACACCCATTCTATTGATGAACTCACAAATACTCTATATATGACATCAATCTGGACATACGTATGTTTCACATGCACTGTACGTGACATCACATTCACTCTTTATGACATAAAATATACAATATTCATGATATCACAGCCACTATATGTGAAATCACATTCACCGATGATGACATCACATTAACTATACATGAGACATCACGACAACGCTATCGATGACATCGCTCCCTCTACATTTATATTATCATATCCATGTTATATGACAGCACACATACTGTGTGCAATAAGAACACAACCACTATCTGCGACATCACCTACACTATCTGACATCACACTCATTCTGTGTCTTCACACCCACTCTACATATGACATTGCACCCACTATATGTATGCTATCATGTGCACTATATATCACATCACATCCACTCTTTACTTACCATCACAAAATCATATTTATGACATCACATATAGTGTACAAGAAGTCACATGAACTGTAAAGGACATCACATCTTCTATACACGTGACATCACATCCACTGTACCTGTGACATCACACCCGTTTTATTCATGAATTCACACAGACTCCATGAATGACATCACACTGGGACTATGTATGAAATCACATAAACTATATATGACATCACATTCACTATTTATGACATCAATACACAGTATTTATGACATCGCACCCACTATATGGATGATGTCATATGTACTATATATGTCATCATATTCACTCTCTATGACATCAGCCCACTGTATTTATAACATCACATCCACTGTAATCATGACATCACACCGACTCTATATGATATCTCATCCACTTTATGACATCACATCCACTCTACATGTGAAATCACAGGCAAATTTTCTGATGCATGACACTCACTATGTTTATGACATTATAACCACTAATGAGACATCAGGAGCACTGTGTGGATGACAACACAACCCCTATATCTGACATCACACCCACTCTATCTGACATGATCTCCACTGTATAATTTCATCAAAACCACTATACGTATGACATCACACCCTCTATATGTATGATATCATATGTACTACATATGTCATCCCATCCACACTTTATGACATCACAACACTATATTTATGACATCACATCCAATGTACTCATGGCATCACACCCAATGTATATGAAGTCACATCCAAGGTATATGAAATCACATCTTCTGGACTTGTGATACTGCATCAATCGGAGCCATCAAACCCACTGTATAGGTTATATGACACGTACTTTATGTATGACATTGTGCGCAATATATCTGTGGCATCATATGTGCTCTTTATGACACCATATCCACTCATTATCATATCACACCACTGTATTTATGACATCACTCGCACTGTATTCATGCCATCATACCCACTATATGTGAAGTCACATCAACTGTATATGACATCACATTTTCTATACAAATAACAGCACATCCAATACCAGTGTCATCACCCTGGACATATGTAGGACATCACATGCACTAGGCTCGACATCACATTCACTGTTTATGACATTAAATCACAGTATTTATGACATTGCACCCACTCTACTGCATCATCACAACCACTCTATCAATGATATCACACACATTGTATGCATGTATATCATATCCAATATATGAATGACACCATATGCAGTATATAGGTTACCCTACCCATTCTCTTGGACATCACACACACTATATCTGACATCGCTTCCACTGTATCTGTGTCATTCAACCCACTGTACTGATGATATCACACCCAATCTATGCCTATCACACCCAGAATATGCATGACATCATATGCTCTATATTACATCATATCCCCTCTTTATGACATCACACCACAGTGTTTCAAACATCAAATCAGGTGTATTCATGATATCACACCCACTCTTAGGACTCCATGTCCACTGTTTGTCATCATATCCACTCTGTTCATGATATCGCGCCCTCTATATGTAACATCACATCCACAGATTATCACATCACGTTGACTATACATGTGACATCACAGCCATTGTATCGATGCCATCACACCCAGTATGTTTATGACATCATATTCACTATATATGTCATCACACTCAGTGTATTTTACAAGAGAACCACTATATCTGACATCATGCACACTGTATCTGACATCACACACAATGTATCAGTGTCATCACACCCATTGTATCGATAATACATCTGAGATAACCATGACATCATATGCGGTATCTATGACATCATATCCACTGTATTCATGACATTACACTCACTATATATGACATCTCATCCACTAGTTATGACGTCACATCTACTATCCATAGGACTGCCCCGCCACTGTATCTATGACGTCATACTCTCTGTGTCTACATCACATCCACTCCCCAATGTCATCACCACCGCTGTATGTATGACACCATACCCACGATATGTATGACATCCTATGCATTATAGAAAATATCACATCCCCTCCTTTTTGGATCGCACTGATGTATTTTGCATCACAGTTACTGTATTCATGATATCACACTCATATACGACATCACATCCACGGATTATGACATGGCATTTTGGATACATGTGACATCGCATCCACTGTATCTGTGTCATCACACCCATTCTATTGATGAACTCACAAATACTCTATATATGACATCAATCTGGACATACGCATGTTTCACATGCACTGTACGTGACATCACATTCACTCTTTATGACATAAAATATACAATATTCATGATATCACTGCCACTATATGTGAAATCACATTCACCGATGATGACATCACATTAACTATACATGAGACATCATGACAACTCTATCGATGACATCACACCCACTCCATTTATATTATCATATCCACATTATATGACATCACACCTATTGTGTGCAGTAAGAACACAACCACTATGTATGACTTCAACCTACACTATCTGACATCACACTCATTCTGTGTCTTCACACCCACTCTACATATGGCATTGCACCCACTATATGTATGCCATCATATGCTCTGTATATAACATCACATCCACTCTTTACTTACCATCACAAAATCGTATTTATGACATCATTTCCACTGTATTTTTTACATGTGGCATCACAGCCACACTATCTATAACCTTATGCCCACTATGATTATGACATCATATCCACTCTATGGGACACCGCACACACTCTGTGTGACAACACAACCACTGGATCTGACATCAAACCCAGTATATCTGACATCAGGTCCAGTATATGACATCACACCCATAATATCTGACATCACATCCACTGTATCTGTGTCAACACACTAACTATATGTATGATATCACACCTGTCGTATGTGTGACATCCTATGCATTGTATATGACAACACATCCACTCTTTATGACAACCCACTTCTCCATCGGTGGCATCAAAACCACTGTATTCATGATATCACATCCAATATATATGAAGTCACATCCGCTGTATATGACACCACATCTTCTATACATGTGACATCACTTCCACTTTAACCATGTCATCACATCCATTCTGTTGGTGACCTCACAACCACTCTATGTTTAAAATCACACTGGGTGTATACATGGCATCACATTCAGTATACATGACATCACATTCACTCTTTTGGACATCACAGTATTTATGACTTCACACCCACTATAACTGATCACATCCACTCTGTGTCATCTCACCCAATGTGTAGATGGTATCACCACACTGTATGCATGACATTACATCCAATATATGTATGCAGTCATATGGAGTACATATGATATCACACTCACTCTTTATGATATCACATACCCTGTATTCATGACATCACGCCCACTATATATGACATCACATCTAGTGTATGTGACATCACATCCAGTATACATGTGCCATCACAGCCACTGTATCTGTGACATATATTCACTTTCTTTACAATACCATATCCAGGGTATATGACATCACATCCAATATATCTTCCATAACTTGCCCTGTATCTGTGTCATCATATCATCTGTGTAGATGACATACACCATTGGGGTATGTATGATATCACACCCCAATATCTATGTCATCATATAAATTATAAATGACATAACATCCACACTTTATGACATCACACCTCCGTATTTAAGACATAACAAACACTGTATTCCTTAGATCACATGAACTGTATCTGTCTAATCACACCCACTATATATATGACTTCATACCCACGAGGTGTATGGCATCATACTATATATGACATTATATTCACTCTTTATGACATCGCATGCACTGTATTCTTGACATCACATGTGCTATACATGAAGTCATATCAACTGTATATGACATCACATCTTCTATACATGTGACATCGCATCCCCTGTATCTGTGTCATCCGACCCCTTTTATTCATGAATCCACACCCACTCCATGTATGACATCACATTGGGCCTATGTATGAAATCACATGCACTATATATGCCATCACATCCACTCTCTATGACATCAGCCCACTGTATTTATGACATCACATCCACTGTAATCATGACGTCACACACACTCTATATGATATCTCATCCACTTTATGACATCACATCCACTCTACATGTGAAATCACAGGCAATTTATCTGATGTATCACACTCACTATGTTTATGATATTATATCCACCAATGAGACATCAGGAGCAATGTGTAGATGACAACACAACCACTATATCTGATATCACGCCCACTCTACGTGACATGATCTCCACTGTATTCATTCATCAAAACCAATATACGTATGATGTCACACCCTCTATATATATGATATCATATGTACTATATATGTCATCGCATCCAACCTTTATGACATCACACCACTATATTTATGACATCACATCCAGTGTACTCATGATATCACACCCAATGTATAGGAAGTCACATCAAAGTTATATGAAATCACATCTTCTGGACTTGTGATACTGTATCAATCTGTGCCATCAAACCAGCTGTATAGGTTATATGAAAAGTACTTTATGTAAGACATCATGACCAATATATCTGTGCCATCATATGGGCTCTTTAGGACATCATATCCACTCATTATCATGTCACACCCCTGTATTTATGACATCACTTGCACTGTATTCCTGCCATCACACCCACTATATGTGAAGTCACATCAACTGGATATCACATCACATCATCTATACAAATAACAGCAGATCCAATACCTTTGTCATCACCCTGGGCATATGGATGACATCACATGCACTAGACTCGACATCACATTCAATATTTATGACATTAAATCACAGTATTTATGACATTGCACCCACTCTACTGCATCATCACACCAACTCTATCGATGATATCACACACATTGTATGTATGTATATCATATCCAATATATTTATGGCATCATATGCAGTATATAGGTTACCCTACCCATTCTCTTGGACCTCACACTCACTATATCTGACATCGCTTCCACTGTATATGTGTCACTCAATCTACTGTACAGATGATATCATACCCACTGGATGCCCATCACACCCAGGACATGTATGACATCATATGCTTTCTATGACATCATAACCCCTCTTTATGAGATCACACCACAGTGTTTCAAACATCAAATCAGGTGTATTCATGATATCACACCCACTCTTAGGACTTCATGTCCACTGTATGGCATCACATCCACTGTAATCATGACGTCACACCCACTCTAGATGATATCTCATCCACTTTATGACATCACATCCACGCTGCATGTGAAATCACAGGCAATTTATCTGTGACATCACACTCACTATGTCTACGACATTATATCCACTAATGAGACATCTGGATCCCTGTGTGGATGACACACAACCACTCTATCTGATATCACACCCACTCTATTTGACATGGTCTACACTGTATCCTTCCACCAAAACCACTATGAGTGTGACATGACACCCTCTATTTGGATGATGTCATATGTACTATATATGTCATCACATCCACTCTTTATGACATCATACCACTATATTTATGACATGATATCCAATGTACTCATGACATCCCACGTAATGTATAGGAAGTCACATCAAAGCTATATCAAATCACATCTTGTGGACTTGTGATCCTGCATCAATATGAGACATCTAACACACTGTATAGGTTATATGACAAGTACTTTATGTATGATATCCTGCCCAATATATCTATGCCATCCTATGGGCACTTTATGACATCATATCCACTTATTATCATATCATACTCATGTATTTATGACGTCACTTGCACTGTATTCCTGCCATCACACCCACTATATGTGAAGTCACATCAACTGTATATGACATCACATTTTCTATACAAATAACAGCACATCCAATACCAGTGTCATCACACTGGACATATGTATGACACCACAGGCACTAGACTCGACATCACATTCACTATTTATGACATTAAATCCCAAGAGTTAGGACATTGCACTGACTCTACTGCATCATCACAACCACTCTCTCGATGATATCACACACATTGTATGTATGTATATCATATCCAATATATGTATGACATCATATGCAATATATAGGTTACCCTACCCATTCTCTTGGACATCAAACTCACTATATCTGACATCGCTTCCACTGTATCTGTGTCACCCAATCCACTGTACAGATGATATCACACCCACTCTATGCCCATTACACCCAGTACATGTATGATATCATATGCTCTCTATGACATCATATCCCCTCTTTATGACATCACACCCCAGTGTTTCAAACATCAAATCAGGTGTATTCATGATATCACACCCACTCTTAGGACTCCATGTCCACGGTATGACATCACATCCACTGTAATCATGACGTCACACCCACTCTATATGATATCTCATCCACTTTATGACATCACATCCACGCTGCATGTGCAATCACAGGCAATTTATCTGTGACATCACACTCACTATGTCTATGACGTTATATCCACTAAGGAGACATTGGGAGCCCTGTGTGGATGACAACACAACCACTCTATCTGACATCAAACCCAGTCTATCTGACATGGTCTCCTCTGTATCCTGTCATCAAAACCATTATACGTATGATATCACACCATCTATTTGTATGATGTCATATGTACTATATATGTCACACATCCACTCTTTATGACATCACACCTCTATATTCATGACCTCACATCCAAAGCACTCATGACATCCCACCCAATGTATATGAAGTCACATCAAAGATATATGAAATCACATCATCTGGACTTGTGATACTGCATCAATCTGAGCCATCAAACCAACTGTATAGGTTATATGACAAGTACTTTATGTATGTCATTGTGCCCAATATATCTATGCCATCATATGGGCTCTTTATGACTTCATATCCACTCATTATTACATCACCCCCCTATATATATGACATCATTTGAAATGTATTCCTGCCATCACACCCAATATGTGAAGTCACATCAACTGTATATTGCATTCCATCTTCTATACAAATAACAGCACATCCAATACCTGTGTCATCACACTGGGCATATGTATGACATCACATGCACTAGACTTGACATCACATTCACTATTTATGACATTCAATCACAGTATTTAGGACATTGCACCCACTGTACAGCATTATCACAACCACTCTCTCGATGATATCACACACATTGTATGTATGTATATCATATCCAATATATGTATGACATCATATGCAGTATATTGATTACCCTACCCATTCTCTTGGACTTCACACACACTATATCTGACATCGCTTCCACTGTATCTGTGTCACTTGACCCACTGCAGAGATGATATTACACCCACTCTATGCCCATCACACCCAGTACATGTATGACATCATATGCACTCTATGACATCATATCACTTCTTTATGACATCACACCCCCGTGTTTCAAACACCAAATCAGGTGTGTTCATGATATCACACCCACTCTTAGGACTCCATACCCACTGTATGGCATCACATCCACCGTAATCCTGACATCACACGCACTCTATAAGATATCTCATCCACTTTATGACATCATATCCACGTTGCATGTGAAATCACAGGCAATTTATCTGTGACATCACTCTCACTATGCCTATGGCATTATATCCACTAATGAGACATTGGGAGTCCTGTGTGGATGACCGCACAACCACTATATCTGACATCACACCCACTCTATCTGACATGGTCTCCACTGTATCCTTTCATCAAAACCACTATACGTATGATATGACACCCTCTATTTGTATGATGTGATATGTACTATATATGTCACACATCCACTCTTTATGACATCACACCTCTATATTTATGGCCTCACATCCAATGTACTCATGACGTCACCCCCAATGTATATGAAGTCACATCAAAGATATATGAAATCACATCATCTGGACTTGTGATACTGCATCAATCTGAGCCATCTAACCCACTGTATAGGTTATATGACAAGTGCTTTATGTATGTCATTGTGCCCAATATATCTATGCTGTCATATGGGCTCTTTATGACTTCATATCCACTCATTATTACATCACACCACTATATTTATGACATCACTTGCCCTGTATTCATGCCATCATACTCACTATATGTGAACTCCCATCAACTTTATATGACATCACATCTTCTATACAAATAACAGCACATCCCATACCTGTGTCATCACACTGGGCATATGTATGACATCACATGCACTAGACTTGACATCACATTCACTATTTATGACATTCACTCACAGTATTTAGGACATTGCACCCACTGTACTGCATCATCACAACCACTCTCTCGATGATATCACACACATTGTATGTATGTATATCATATCCAATATATGTATGACATCATATGCAGTATATTGGTTACCCTACCCATTCTCTTGGACTTCACACACAGTATATCTGACATCGCTTCCACTGTATCTGTGCCACTCAACCCACTGTACATATGATTTCACACCCACTCTATGCCCATCACACGCAGTACATTTATGACATCATATGTACTCTATGACATCATATCCCCTCTTTATGACATCACACCCCAGTGTTTCAAACATCAAATCAAGTGTGTTCATGATATCACACCCACTCTTAGGACTCCATGCCCACTGTATGGCATCACATCCACTGTAATCATGACATCACACCCACTCTATAATTTATCTCATCCACTTTATGACATCACATCCACGCTGCATGTGAAATCACAGGCAATTTATCTGTGACATCACACTCACTATGTCTATGACGTTATATCCACTAATGAGACATCAGGAGCCCTATGTGGATGACCACACAACCACTCTATCTGACATCACACTCACTCTATCTGACATGATCTCCACTATATCCTTTCGTCAAAACCACTATGCGTATGACATCACACCCTCTATTTGTATGCTGTCATATGTACTATATATGTCATCACATCCACTCTTTATGATATCACACCACGTACACCCAGGTCTCAATCCACCCGGCTGTGTGCAGTGTTGCAGAGCCGCCAGACCTCCAGGCCTAGCTTCAGGTCACAGGCTCCTCAGCCCTCTCCCTTAGCTCAAACGTGTTCAAACAGCCATTTTAAGGATTCCTGGTGGTTCCCTGCGGTGTGGGAGGCTCCTGTGAAATGGAGGCCTAAGTTGTCAGGGGCTGATGAAATTTGTCTTTTCACCCAGCGCTTCCCGACCATGGCTGATTCTCTGCACGCAGGCATCTGGGGAGGCTGTCTACCATGCAGGAAGTAAGGCAGTCCCAGAGAGTGCGTTTTCAGACCTCAGTCTCCTCAGATGAGAGTGGGGTTTCTCAGACGCCAGACCTCCAGGCCTAGCTTCTGGGCCCAGTCTCGCCAGGAATCTCCATCAGCACAAACTTCCTGGAAAAGCCGTTAGGAGGGTTGCTTTTGGTTCCCTGGGGCTGTGGGAGGCCACTGTGGGATGAAGCCCTATGTTGCCATGGGCCACTGAAATTTGTCTTTTCAGCCAACGCTTCCCGACCAGTGCTGAGTCTACGCCCGCAGGCATCTGGGGAGGCTGTCTTCCTTGCAGGTAGTAAGGCAGCCCCATAAAGTGAGTTTTCAGGCCTCAATCTCCAGGGCTGAGTTCGGAACGGCACAGGCTCCAGACCTCCACGCCTAGGTTCACGGCCCAGTCTCGCCAGCACTCTCCCTCAGGGCATACGTGCTGGGACAGCCATTTGGAGGGTTCCTTGTAGTTCCCTGGGGCTGTGGGAGGCCCTTGTGGGGTGGATACGTATGTTGCCAGGGGCCGCTGAAATGTGTCTTTTCAAGCGGCACTTCTGAACTGGGGCTGATTGTGGGGCGGCAGTCATCTCAGGAAGCTGTCTTCCTTGCAGGTAGTAAGGCAGCCCCAGAGAGTGCGTTTTCAGGTCTCAATCTCCACGGCTGAGTGTGGGGCTGCACAGGCGCCAGATCTCCAGGCCAAGCTTCAGGGCCCAGTTGCCCCATCACTCTCCCTTAGTGGAAACGTACTGGAATAGCCATTTGTAGGGTTCCTTATGGTTCCCTGGTTCTGTGGAAGGCCCATGTGGGATGGAGGCCTAAATTGCTAGAGGCCGCTGAAATGTTTCCTTTTAGCCAGCGCTTCTCAACCGGGGCTTATTTGGACCCGCAGGCATCTCTGGAGGCTGTCTTCTTTGAAGGTAGTAAGGCAGCCCCAAAGAGTGCATTTTCAGCCCTCAATCATAACGGCTGTGAGCGGGGCTTCTCAGGCGCAAAACCTCTATGCTTAGCTTCAGGGCCAGGTCTGGGTAGCACTCTCGCTCAGCGCAAACATGCTGGAACAGCTGTTTGGAGGGTTCCTTGTGGATCGCTGGGGCTGTGGGAGGCTCCTGTGGGATGGAGGCCTAAATTGCCAGGGGCCCCGGAAATTTGTCTTTTCAGCCAGCACTTCTCAACCGTTGCTGATTCTGGGCCCGCAGGCATCTGGGGAGGATGTTTTCTTGCAGGTAGTAAGGCAGCCCAAGAAAGTGTGTTTTCAGGCCTAAATCACCACGGCTGAGTTCGGGACTGCACAGGCTTCAGACCTCCAGGCCTAGGTTCAGGGCCAAGTCTCGCCAGCACACTTCCTCAGCACAAATGTGCTTGAACAGACGTTTGCAGGGTTCCTTGTGGTTCCCAGGGGCTGTGGGAGGCCTCTGTGGGATAGAGGCCTACATTGCCAGGGTACACTGAAATTTGTCTTTTCAGCCAGCGCTTCCCAATCGGGGCTGAATGTGAGGCCGCAGGTATCTGGGGAGGCTCTCTTCCTTGCAGGTAGTAAGGCAGCCCCAGAAACTGGATTTTCAGGCCTCAATCTTCACGGTTGAGTATGGGACTGCACAGGGCCCAGACCTTCAGGCCTAGCTTCAGGGCCCAGTCTCGCCAGCACTCTCCCTCAGGGCAAACGTGCTGGAACAGCGGTTTGGAGGGTTCCTTGTAGTTCCCTGGGGCTGTGGGAGGCCCTTGTGGGATGGATACGTATGTTGCCAGGGGCCACTGAAATGTGTCTTTTCAAGCGGTACTTCTGAACCGGGGCTGATTGTGGGGCTGCAGTCATCTCAGGAAGCTCTCTTCCTTGCAGGTAGTAAGGCAGCCCCAGAGAGTGCGTTTTCAGGTCTCAATCTCCACGGCTGAGTGTGGGGCTGCACAGGCGCCAGATCTCCAGGCCAAGCTTCAGGGCCCAGTTGCCCCATCACTCTCCCTTAGTGGAAACGTACTGGAATAGCCATTTGTAGGGTTCCTTATGGTTCCCTGGTTCTGTGGAAAGCCCTTGTGGGATGGAGGCCTAAATTGCTAGAGGCCGCTGAAATGTTTCCTTTCGGCCAGCGCTTCTCAACCAGGGCTTATTTGGACCCGCAGGCATCTCTGGAGGCTGTCTTCTTTGAAGGTAGTAAGGCAGCCCCAAAGAGTGCGTTTTCAGCCCTCAATCATCAGGGCTGTGAGCGGGGCTTCTCAGGCGCAAAACCTCCAGGCATAATTTCAGGGCTCAGTCTGGGCAACACTCTCGCTCAGCACAAATTTGCTGGCACAGCTGTTTGGAGGTTCCTTGTGGATCCCTGGGGCTGTGGGAGGCCTCTGTGGGATGGAGGCCTAAATTGCCAGGGGCCCCTGAAATTTGTCTTTTCAGCCAATGCTTCTCAACCGTTGCTGATTCTGGGTCCGCAGGCATCTGGGGAGGCTGTCTTCCTTGAAGGTAGTAAAGCAGCCCAAGAAAGTGTGTTTTCAGGCCTAAATCTCCAAGACTGAGTTCGGGACTGCACAGGTTTCAGACCTCCAGGCCTAGCTTCAGGGCCCAGTCTGGGCAGCACTCTCACTCACCGCAAACGTGCTGGAACAGACGTTTGGAGGGTTCCTTGTGGATCCCTGGGGCTGTGGGAGGCCCCTGTGGGATGGAGGCCTAAATTGCCAGGGGCCCCGGAAATTTGTCTTTTCATCCAGTGCTTCTCAACCGGGGCTGATTCTGGGCCCGCAGGCATCTGGGGAGTCTGTCTTCCTTGCACGTAGTAAGGCAGCCCCATAGAGTGCATTTTCATGCCTCAATCTCCACGTCTGAGTGTGGGGCTGCATATG
>SRVM01027650.1:0-42105 GCA_007570785.1 Antilocapra americana
TCCTCCTGCTTTCAGTTTTGCCCAGCATCAGGGTCTTTACCAATGGGTCAGCTCTTAGCATCAGGTGGCCAAAGTATTGGCGCTTCAGCATGAGTCCTTCCAATGAATATTCAGAGTTTTCTCTCATGTCAGGGATCCTTGGACAGAGCATGGTTCAGAACCCACTCTACATCCTCCATAAATCTTTTTAATTGACCAAGTGACCCTTTGTCTCTTTGTTTTTTGTTTCTTTTTTTACTGGAGCCTCAAGTGTAACAGACACAATACATATTTTAAATCATTTAGTTATGTATTTTACATATTCCTGGGACATTCTATTTAGACCATGATCAGTTTGTCTTTTTAATATTATTATCCCTGGTTGGGGGAGGGAAGATGCTAAGCTTTTGCTCTTAGAGATTCTGTTTCCCATGTGTAAAATGGTGATACTGCTACCTAAGTCCTTACCACTTTTCAACTCCCTTTCTCCCATCCCCACCAAGATAGAGCCCCCACCTTCAGGCTCCTCCATCTGCAATCACTCTCGAGGATTCATTTAAAAATGTCATTCCTCTGCCTAGGTTTTCTTAGTGCTTCATGCTGCTTCCCAGAATTCATATTCGTTAGGGAGCTGCATGGATCCCTTCTTGTGGCCTCTTTCCACTTTATAGCCTTCTCCCCTCAGGGCTCCTTGACTGTGACTGAATTCCTTAAAACTCCCTTACACACCCAATTATATCTCATGACTAACATGAACAATTTAGTAAAATTAATCTCTGTTTCCCTGCCTCTCAGGATAGGTACCTTCATGACAGGCAGCTCTGTGGTAGGTGATTGTGATGATGAAATAAAAGGAACGTTCAGTGTTAACATAGCTTATAGTTGGCGTTCAACAAAGAATAGGTCGAGTTCCCTAGGAATGCCTGGAAAAGTTTAAACACAAGCCTGTGTTATAAAGTTCAGATGCAGATCACTTTACCAGTCTCTGAAAGAAACGTCCCATTGGTATTACTAAGTGGTAGGAGTAGTATTTAGAATGTTAAAGTCCTAAACCTATACCCTTTTTAAGAAGTGTGTTGTTTTTCACCTATTGTGAAATATTTTTGTTTTGTTTCTGTTAATAATTTCCAACTGGAGTCCATTAGGGCAGAGGGCATACACTGTGTGATTTCAACCTTGAACAAATATGTAAAGGTTGGTTTTCTGACCCATGATAGATACTTGAAAACATTTGTCCTCTGCTGTTGTTGAGAGGAATGTTCTGTACTCTATGTGGGGTAGACCTTATTAGACGTTGGTGTTGCTTAAGTGCGTCTGTACCCTTGCTGATTTCTTATCCACTAATTCTGTCAGTTACTGTAAGAGTGCTGATATCTGCAACAGAAAAATTCAGGCTTGTCTCTATGTTTATTCAGTTCTGGTGTGTGTGTGTGCCATGTGTGTTAGTCACTCAGGCATGTCTGACTCTTTGGGACCCCACTGACCGTGGTCTGCCAGGCTCCTCTGTTCATGCAATTCTTCAGGCAGCAATACTGAAGTGGGTCGCCATTCCCTTTTCAGGGTATTTTCCTGATCCAGGGATCAAACATGTCTTCTGCCTTGCAGGCAGATTCTTTACCATCTGAGCCACCAATGAATTTGGCAGCTCTTTTAGGCATACACACAGACATTAAAATTGCTATGTCATCTTGGGGAATTGGCTATTTTATTGTTACATAATGTCTCTCTTTATCTCTGATGAGTATCTTTGCCTGAACTTTATCCGATATAGCCACAACAACTCTCCTTTGGTTAATATTTGCATAGCATATGCTTTTCCATTCTTTGACTGTTAGCATATTTATATGATTATATTTGAAATGAGTTTTTGTATACTACTTATAGGTGAATTATTACTCATTCTATCAAACTCTCTTTTAATTGGTGAATTTAGATCATGTATATTTAGTGTATTTTTTGATGTGTGGACACTGAAGTCTACTCTTTCATTATTTCTGTTTTTCACTTTGTTTTCTATTCCTGTATTTCTCCTTTCTACTCTTACTGTGAGTCACTTAAACATTTTGTAAGAACCCCATTTTACTGTATCTGTAGTCTTTTTGAGTACATCTGTATTCCACTGTAAGTGCTTGCTGTAAAGCTTACAGGCTATGCATACAAAGCTTATTGCCTCATCTGATGTTGTTTCAATTGTAAGGCTGAAGAAACTGACTGAAATCTGTCAAGTTATTTGCCTAAGTTATTCAAACTGATAATGATCAAACAAGGACTTGATCTTAGGACTATTTGAACCCTACACACAATCTCTACGTAGGCCACCTGACTTTTCTTTCTTTTTTTTTTAATTTTATTTTATTTTTTTTTTATTGTTTTTGCCATACATTGTCATGATATCACCATGCGTTTACATATGCTTCCCCTCCGGGTCCCCCCTCCCTCCTCCCTCCCCCCCGGGAAATCTCGCTGCACCAGTCCCGAGCATCAATCCTGGGCTGGCGATTGATTAGACACATGACAATTAACATGCTTCAATGCCCTTTTCCCATCTCATCCCACCCTTACCCTCATCCACAAAGTCCACAAGTCTATTCTATACATCTGCGTTCCTTTTGTTGTCTCCCATGTTGGGTTCTCATTACTGTCTTTCTAAATTCCATATATATGTGTTAATATACTGTATTGTTGTTTTTGCTTCTGGCTTACTTCACTCTGGATAATGGGCTCCAGTTTCGTCCATCTGAGCAGAATTGCTTCAAATGAATTTTTTTTTAATGCTGAGTAATATTCCATTGTGTATATATACCACAGCTTTCTTATCCATTCGTCAGTTGATGGGCATCTAGGTTGCTTCCATGTCCTGGCTATTGTAAACAATGCAGCGATGAACATTGGGGTGCACGTGGCTCTTTCAATTCTGGTTTCCTCGGTGTATATGCCCAGCCCTAGAAGTTCTTCCAGGTGTTCAACAAAATGAAGTGAAAAATCTGATTCCCATCCTACCTTTTCTTAGAGGAAGACATGTCCTTTAGAGGCAGACCAGACTAGGATAGAAGCTTGGTTCTGCTCTTTCTAACAGGACAGACTTATTGTGCTAGTCATGAATAAACAAGGAGGGAGGGCTCTAGACCTACTAAACAATGGAAGGCTTGAATTCAGGCTTGGTCTTTAATATGGATGCAGGGTAGTAGAATGAGACTAAATCCATGCTTGGGGGAACATCAGTGCATGGCAGCTGAGGAGATGGGGCAGACCTGGAGGGAAGGTGGGCTTCTGTTTAACCACAGCCTGCATCAAGACAGAGCCCTGCAGAAGGAAAGCAGAGGCAGGGCCTACTAGAGCCCTCTCGTGAGCACACTAGTCAGGGAGGACGTTGACTAGTGATAACTGACTCTCCCCTGTGCTGCGTTTGCGCATGCCTGTGCTTCCTGCACGCTTGCTCTCTCTCTGCTCCTCTCCTGACCCTCACTCTCGTCCTCACATCCCTGCTCCCGCCCCCACTAAGCTCTAAGTTCCTAGTGCCATCACAGGCTCACGCCTTTATCCTCAAATCTTACATAATGCCTAGGAAACGGCTCCCGCCCCCAATAGCCTTCTCACCATGGCTAAGTCACGCCCGCTACCTCATTGTCCTCAGAGATGCTGACATTCATTACTACCATAGGATGGTTATGAAGTTAAACGAAATCAAACACGAAAGGCGGCTAGCATGGAGCCCCTTTCTCCTGTGCACCACACCTGTGCTGTGGTCCTGTCGCCAGCTGTGCATCCACGTCTGTGCACAGTCTCAGGTGGATGTCGGCCAACCAGTAAACAAAGTACCTTCCACATTGCTATTCTCATTCCTCTTCACAGAAGCTTTGTGGGAGAAACATTTTCCCCCCTTTATTGCTGGCAAGTTGAGACTCCAAAAAGTGAAACTGGAGCTCACAGCTAGTCAGCCATAGAGTTAGTATTTGCAGAGGGCTCCAGAGCTGGAGTACTATTCTCCATAGCTGGTCCCAGTCTGGTAATGAATTTCCTGTCTTTTGAGCTTCTTGAGGAAAGGGTCATTCTTTCCTAGTTTAACAGATTTAAAAAAAAAATGGTGCCCACACTTGCAACAGCATTGGTTCAATAAACACATCTCGCCTTCGCTGATGAGTCACATGCAATGATTTCTCTTCCTTCTTTAGACTCCAAGATGTTCAAGGTTAGATACCTTGTGTATTCCATTATATCTTTATGCCTTATTCTCAGGCTGCAGTGGTTTATGCGCGCTCAATTCAAGTAGGTTGAACATATGAGTGAATGTTTATGATGAATGCCCATGTCCTGTAGTGGAGTCTAGTTGAGAGGAGGATAAATAGAGACATCCCCATCCTCCCAAAGTGTACTCACAATACTCCACACACAGCCTCCTCTCCACGTAAGTTCCATCAGCAACACACACCCTTCATTCCTGGACACACATATGTGTGCATATTTACCTGTGATTATTCGATTGTTTTTCAGTTTTTGCAGAAATATGGGAACATGATTAGCCTGTTTTTTATCGTGGATTGACCGAAGTCAAAGAAGCCCTTGTCCACCAGGACCAAAACTTGTGAACCATCCCATACAGTCTATCCAAGAGACTATCTTTAAGAAAAATGGTAAGTTTCTTGACTAACATAAGAGGTGAATGTTTGATATTCTTGCAGTCTCTGAAATGTACTTTTGTGACTGTAATTCTCCAGTACTCCAGGGACCAGCCCCCTCGTAAGTTCCTGTCCCTCAAGGAAGCTGAGTCTCTCATTTCCCTGTTGAAGGCAGCCCTCCAGGGCACCTGGCAGGGTCAGCTCTAATCTCAGGGATTTGGGAGAAGTGGCTTCACCTGTATGAACTCACTCTGGATGCTTTGATAAATAAGAATCCTCATTGCTCAGTGATATGATGTATTGTTTAAGCAGAGGAGAGGCAATGCGTCCTAGGTTCTCTTTCTGCTTTCCCATCCAGATCTCTTCTCCAGGAAAATGGAGGTGGGTCAGCTTCCTCCTGCTGACTGTGTGATCCCTTCTTGCCTCTAATTTCTTATGTCCTGTTATTAAGGCTGTGCTCACCAGGTACTTTTACCCTACAATCTATAACAGTTTGGCATGAACACTTAAAGTGATCATAAAATAAACTTGCACATTTAAAAATATAAATGAAAAGCTCAAATATATTCTTCTACCAAAGTACAATTTTTTTCAAGTTTTCCTCAGTTCCTCTTTGCAATATTTCATCCATTAACTCTACGTCATCTCACTCTGTTGTTTGTCCTGTGAAACCTGGTGCTAGGCACCAGTGACAGAACAGTGAGGAGAGTGACAAAGTCCTTGTTTTTCTGTAACTTACACTCCATTCAGGAAAACAGTACCAATTACTTTAATAATTTAAAGCCTCAGTGTTCTGAAGATAAGAGCAGGATGCACTTCTTAGGAGTACCTAACATCTTGAGACTCAGGAAAAGCTAATATAGATAACAATTATTTTAATAAAGTGAAGAGACTATCAGGCAGAGGGAGTATAATGTGAAACATCTCTGGGTGGGAAGATGAACACAGAACTGAGGAATTGAAGGTGGCCAGTGTAGGAAGAACAGACATTAAATGGAGACAAGGCTGCTGAATTCAAACAGAAAGAGTTCATGCAAGTTTTCTTTAAGGATGTAACTTTTCATCCTAATAACAATGGAAGCTTCTGCATGGTTTCATTGATTCAGTAGAGAAAGGGATCTTCATCCTCACATGGTACATTTTAAAGACTTCTCTAAGCCACAATGTGGGGAATGAAATAAAGGGAGTAAGAGACTACTGCAGCGTTTTAGGTGAGAGGAGGCGGTGGCCTGGACTAGGGAGGTGGCGAGAAATGGCAGTCCAGATTAGACCAGGAGAGTGGCCACAACGATACATGGATTTAAGTTACTCAGGAGGCAAATCCAATTAGACAGGATGACCTAGACAGAGGGAGAATATGGCATTGAGGCAGACACCCAAATTCATCGGTAAAGGAAAGAGGTAAGCTGTGGAGGAGGACAGGTGTTGGCTGGCCTGGGTACGGAGTCGCACAGAGCGAACTACAAATTCAGTCATAGATATGCTGAGTGTGGAAGGCCTGTAAATCAACAGAGTCAAGCAGGCACTTACATGGATGTCCAGAGCTGAGAGAGAGAAATAGATATTCATTATATGTAGATTTCACGTAAAATTTTAGGAGTTAATGAGAATTTCCCCAAAATGAAGCATAGATAAGGAGAGAAGAGGCTTTAGACCTAACCTTGAAGAGCTCCATCATTTCAAAATTGTGTAGAAGTTAATGAAAGATATAGGAATGTCTCTGTGGTCAGAGAATTGGGAGGGAAATCTGTAGAGTGTGTGACCTGGACGCTGTTGGAAGAGTGTTCCAAGAAGGAAGTGTCTCCTGCTGCTGACATTTCAGAGTGAGGTTGAGAGGATCCTGGACTAGATGGCAGGGAAGCTCATGTCCTTGTGGTGGTAGAGGGCAAAGGCAGAATTGAGAAAGAGTTGAAGGGTGCTCTGAAAGTAAAGAAATGAAAGGGTGATGACCTCACTTGTATTATGAAATAAATGATCATTTATTGAACACACAAAGATGGGTTTGTTTTACTTTGCCAGCGTTGTTCCTTCTGCATAGACTGTTTATAGCTCCTTGATTTGTCGAGTGATGCATTTCTCTTTTTAAGATCAGGTTAGATGAAAGCTTTTTCTCTTTATGAATATGGATTTTCACTAATCCATTAATTCATTCTTAATATGTAGCATAACTACTACTTCAGTGTGCTTCTTATGTGACAAGTCATCCAAGCATGGGCTTTTGAGTCAGGCAGACTTGAATTTGAATGTCTATCCAGCTGCTTACTCACTCTGTGACTTTGCAGTGTTTACGTTTATCCCCATGCTTTACTTTTCTCATCAATAAAACTTTCAGGGTATGGCAGGTATGATAAGACCTAGCTCAGAGAGGTTCTGTGAGTACTTAATTACATAATGCATTACAAATGCCAGAGTGTCCAGCATTACAAGCAGTCGGTAAATGCGAGTTGCTTGTATCCATTGCGTTGGGATTTTTTTTCTCTGAATAGTTTCTTTTTCTTTTTTTTTTCAGATAAAATATTATAGGTTTATTTAAAACTTAATTCTCACCTTGGGTATGCAAAATACAAACTCCACAAAATGTTCATTTTTTTACTTTGTAGTTTACAAATATACAAAATAGAAGTTTGCTTAAACTTATATTACATATTTATTAAGGCAAGGAACTATATAGAAAAAAAACATTTGTTCTGCTTAAGGCATACTTGGGAATAAACCATTGTACAAATTATTGCACATCTGAAACCACAGTGCATAACAGACTGTCTGCATAAAAAGAGTAAAGTAAACCAGGTGTATTTACCTGACTTAGGTCATAAATGTAGATCGGAAGACAAAAAAAGATGTTCCTTGTCAAAGTATGCAGCAGTTTGAGAACTTTGGCCTCATTTGGTACCTTTAGAACCAAGACTTACCAAGCACCATCGTTTAGGCTATTAAACACCATTTTCTGTACCTGAATTTCTTCCTCTTCTTCTAAGATCGTCATAATGGCTTTTAGAAGGCAAACAGAATACAAGGTGATCTTTATGCTTATATTGCATCAAAACAATTCTCAAGGGGTTCTGGCCTTCCCTCCCCCCAACTCTCAGATCTAATTTATACCCTGATATCCACAACTTCCAGTCACCCCCCTTGGTGTTTTGTAAGTACGGGAATATATATATTTAAGTTGGATTTAGAATTGGAATGATAGAAGATCCAGTCACAGACCCCATCTGTTTTTATTTTTTCCTTGAGTTTTGTCTTTTGGTTTCCTTGTGTCTCCTGATTATCCATTCACAAGTTGACTTGTTGGGAACTTGACTATGATCGTAGTGCTTTCCAGCTGGGTTCCTCCCCTCACCGGGAAGACAGTGTGAAAGGTAAAAAATACTGAATTCTCCTCTGGCAGTGTGGGTCACATCCACTGTTTGGGGATTTAAAAGTGCCTCTTCATATGTAAGGCGAGGTGCTTGGACCTCGAGAATGCCCAGTCGCACTTCTGGCATTGGAAGGGGTGGTGCCCGGTGTGTTTGCGATGATGCCTGGTCAGTTCATCTGAGCGGGCAAACTTCCACCCACAACCATCCCAGTCACAGTGGTAAGGTTTCTCACCTGTGTGTGTGCGCAGGTGTGCCTTGAGATGAGAACTCTTCGTGTAGGTTTTGCCGCAGCCCGCGTAATCACAAGTGTGAGTGGCCGTCCTTTTCCGGGGCCCCGACCGTCTCCCCCTCTTTGGCTTCGGCTCCTCCGGCATGCAGGAACCAGGTGGCATGAGCTCTTGGTAATGGAGTGGTGGGACCTGCGGCTGCATCTGGTCGGGCAGGAAAGGAGGGTAGTTGGGCCCTGGGTGGGGATGGAAGCCCAGGGGGAGCGGCAGGGCGGGATGACAGTCTGAATAGTTTCAAACACCTTAAAGCCCTTCCCCTTCCTTTCATCTGATACATTCTTCCTCATGGGTCTCGTTGGCTTTCTTTTCATAACTTGGTTTTCTTTTTCCCAGGCTTGATCATGTCCAATGGCCACATATGGAAGGAGTAAAGAAGGTTCACCCTGACAACTGTGAGGAACTTGGGTTTAGGAAGGAAGAGCTTAGAGGAAGCATTAGGAAGAGGCCACCTACCTCATCCAGACAGTAGGAGAGGAGAACGGTGAGCTGGTCATAGGACAGTGCTGGGACTGTGGCTCATGCGTTCGCTAACAGATGATGAATGAGCGCCTCCATGCGTGTCCTGCACCCTCCTTGTGAGGGCCCGAGGGAATGACAGCGAGCAGCAGCCGTGACCTGCCCTCGTGGGGTAGGAGAATTAGAAATAAGAAAACGGGTTTAAAGCACATTACAGGTTTTTAAATCCTAGTAGTCAGATTGACTCCCAGGCATTGCCTTAGTGCTTGCTGGGAGTCAGACCCCGTGCAGAGGGCTGTGGACACCGTCTCAGAGGCGGGCCTGTGGTCAGTGTGTCACGTGTCACATGGAATAGACTCTCTGGAAAACACAAACCAATCTGAAGGCTCCACCTCTTCTTCTGCCTCCAGGACAGCCTTTCAACCCTCACTTCACAGTCAGCCATGCAGTTTCCAATATCATTTGCTCCATCGCCTGTGGGGAGCAGTTTGACTGCCAGGGCAGTCCCGGAGCTGCTGAGGCTGCTGGATGAGGTCATGTATCTGCAGACACCAGTGCGATGCCGTGTCGGGCAATTCTCATTTCCTATCTTGGATTAGGATATTGGGCTGGTGTCAGGCACAGACGAAATGGACTCTTCTATTCTTTCTCAGCTAAAATATAACATTTTGAAAACGACTTCAGCACAAGCTTATTTGAAAGCTATCTGTTGACTCTAGTGTTTTTGGTAACATTTTACGTGTTTACTGTAGACAAAGAACACCTCTAACACTCACGTACAGTGCAGCGCCTTACACGACATGCACATGTACCTGTGCTCTTTAACAAGCACAGTACGGCCATGAGTTTTGAGCCCCTCCTCCAGTGTCCCTCGCTACCCCCATCTCCATCCTCCATCAGAGATACCTTTCTGTTCTGGCTGTCCTCAAGCACATTGTTTTCAGATTCATCCGGGTTAGATGCTCTTATTTTTACTCTGCATAGTTTTCTACTGTTTGACTATGTCACTGATTTGTTTATTATCTTCTTCATTGATGTACATGTGGAAGACTTCCAGTTTGGGGAATGTTTTGAATAAAGCTGCGGTGAATATTCTTGTTCAGCTGCTCATGTAGACACATATACTCATTTCTCTTACATATACACCTGGGCATAAAAAACTTAAATGTTTCCAAGTGGTTGTACAACTTACCCATCCATACATGGCATTATATTCTAAACTTGTAGAATATGGATTTTAAGAGATTCAAACCCCACCCCTTCCTTGGTGGTTCCTGCCTTCCTCTTCTGTCCTGCTAAGGTTTTGAGTCTGCCAAATCCTCTGCTCAGTCGTTTGGTCTCTTGGCCCCTTTTCTGAATTTGGAAGACATTTCTAAGGGAAATCAGCCCCAAGGGTTGAGATAAATAAACTCTCAGGTATCTAATGGAGAAAGCAATGGCACCCCACTCCAGTACTCTTGCCTGGAGAATCCCATGGACGGAGGAGCTTGGTAGGCTGCAGTCCATGGGGTCGCTAAGAGTCAGACACGACTGAGTGGCTTCACTTTCACTTTTCACTTTCCTACTTTGGAGAAGGAAATGGCACCCCACTCCAGTGTTCTTGCCTGGAGAATCCCAGGGACGGGGAGCCTGGTGGGCTGCCGTCTATGGGGTCGCACAGAGTCGGACACGACTGAAGTGACTTAGCAGCAGCAGCAGGCATCTAAAGGAAGATTTACTTTTATCCACTTTAAACAAGCAACACTGCTTGGGAATTTAGGGACCCATTTCACCAAATGGGTGAATCAGCAGTTAGCATGAATCCTGGTACATTAAATGGGCATAATGAATATGAGCTATTATGATGATTACTATCAATGTTATTTTTGAATAACGTTCCTTATTCTCACTTCTGTAATGGTAATTCTCCCATCCAGTAATTCCATTTTCTTCCTTCCTATTAAGAAAGAACTTAGGAAGTCTGGGACCTCAGGGGTACCTTGCTGACTATTCTCAGGGAAAGGAAATTCCTGGGAAAATTGGATGGTGCAGTGGGACAGAGGTAATATGAATTTTTAGAGACCCAAAATAAGTTCAGGCACTGTTAGACAATTGCACACTTTACCTCATTTAATTTTACAATAATCTTTTTTTTAAATTTTCTTTACTTTATTGTGTTTATTTTGCCATACATTGACATGAATCCACCATTGGTATACATATGTTCCCCCTCCAGAACCCCCCTCCCTCCTCCCTCCTGATTCCCTCCCCCCAGGTCATCTCAGTGCACCAGCCCCGAGCATCAACCCTGGACTGGCGATGGATTTCACATATGATAATTAACATGTTTCAATGCCATTCTCCCATAGCATCCCATCCTTGCCCTCTTCCACAGAGTCCACGAGACTGTTCTATACATCTGTGTTTCTTTTGCTGTCTTGCATGCAGGGTTCTCGTTACCATCTTTCTAAATTACATATATATGCATTAGTATACTGTATTTTTATTTTTCCTTCTGGCTTACTTCACTCTGGATAATAGGCTCCAGTTTCGTCCACCTGAGTAGAACTGCTTCAAATGAATTTTTTTAAAGATAAAATTAAGCACCCTAATGTGTGTGAGCAGATATGGAAATTTGTAAGCAAATCCACATAGTTGTCCATTCACTCTGTATTAAGATATTTAATATGGATCTCATGTGATTCTGCCAAGAAAATAACCCTTGTGCTCTCTGGGCAGCAAGTTAAACTATGTAGTGACGAATTACATCATCATCATCATCATTATTAATAATAATATTATTGTTGCCAAAGTCTTAACTCCATAGACTGAAGCCTGCCAGGCTGCTTTGTCCATGGGATTCTCCAGGCAAGAATCCCGGGTAGCCATTCCCTTCACTAGGGTATGTTCCTGACCTGGAGATCAAACCCAGGTGGATTCTTTACCAACTGAGAATCCAGGGAAGCCCCATAACTAGAAAGGAGCAGAGCTAACACACACAAAGATGCACACACACGCGCGCGCATGCATGGCAATCACCAAGAAAAAGAGATAAAGCAAAATAAGGGAATGGAAAGAGGTGCCAGATGAGCTGCTAATTATAGGATTGTCAGGTAAGACAGGTTCAAGTAAGTGACATTTGAGCAGCACCTGACTGAGCTTATAACACTTTCACTTTAATGAAGTTAGTGACTGGAGTTATATGGATTTCAGAAAAAGAGCGTTCTATGTGCAAGGAATAGCAAATGAAGAGTCCTAAAGAAGAAAATCCTGTATGTTTTTGCAGATACCAATGGGGCTGGACTGGAACGAGTAAGAGAGAGCAAGATGGCAGGGAGTGATAGCTGAGGAGGCGACAGGAGGGTGAAGGACCAGCTCATGTGGAGCTCCAGGCCAGGAGAAGGATGTAGCGTCTCTCTAAATGTCTTGGAAAGTCACTGGAGGATTGAGAGCCAAAAAGTGAAATGATCCTATTAAACTGTTAAATGATCCCTGGGCAGCTCAGTGGAAGATAGACTGGGAAGGAGGTTATGAGAGAATCAGCAAAAATGTTGGAGGCTTTTACAGCATCCAGGTAAGAAAAGTTAGTGCTTTGTATGAGGATGACAAATTAGATGGAATGGTGAGAAGTGATCCAAGACTGGTTATGTTTTGAATGGAGTGCTGAAATGCTTTGCCAGAGAGGAAAAGAGGGTTGAGACAGGAACGATGAGTCCAGGCTGACTCTCATGGTTCAGCTCAGTTCAGTTGCTCAGTCGTGTCCAACTCTCTGCGACCCCATGGACTGCCTCCGCCAGGCCCCCGTCCATCGCCAACTCTCAGAGTTTACCCAAACTCATGTCCATTGAGTCAGTGATGCCATCCAACCATCTCATCCTCTGTCGTCCCCTTCTTCTCTTGCCTTCAATCTTTCCCAGCATCAGGGTCTTCTCCATTGAGTCAGTTCTTCACCTCAGGTGGCCAAAGTATTGGAGATTCAGCTTCAACGTCAGTCCTTCCACTGAACACCCAGGACTGATCTCCTTTAGGATGGCTGGTTGGATCTCCTTGCAGTCCAAGAGACTCTCAAGAGTCTTCTCCAACTCCACAGTTCAAAAGCATCAAATTCTTCAGCACTTAGCTTTCAAGGTGGGGGCAGAGCTGCTACTTCTGGAGGCGCTTGGGCAGAATCCATTGATGGACTTTTCCAGCCAGTATAGGCTGCCTGTGCTCCTTGACTCAGGACCCCTTCCTCCATCTTCAAAGCCATCAAAATAGCATCTTCTCTGCTCTCATCCTCACATCTTCCCTTTACGCCTTTCTTTTACCCCTCTTATGAGACTCTTGTGATTGTATTGGGCCCACTAGGATAATTCAGGATAATCTTGCCATATCAAGATCTTTAAGTTAATTGTATTTATGAAGTTCTGTCTGCATTTAACATTTATGGGTTCCAGAACTTAAGACATGGACATCTTTGTGAGATATTATTCAGCCTACCAGATGGGAGGAAAAATATAGGCAATATTTCATAGAGTGTAGGAATAACATAGCTCAGAATTGTTGATACAAGTAAAAATAAAGGTAAAGCTTTAATAGTGTTTGACTTGAAGTCTTTGGAAAGCCCAAGTACTGCCTTTTTGAGGTCTGCTCTCTGTACCCATATCTGAAAGAGCTACACACAAAAGGAGAACTAAGTATTGTTTCATGGTTCGTTGGATCAATGCTCAGTCTCCTACCCCTTCCCCCAGCTCCCCAGTGCAGAACCCAAGTGAAGCTGAGTCAGATGCCAGAGTTTAAGTGTGAGGAAGTTTTGCTTTCCTCCCTCATCCCCATGTCATGCACTTTTCCAACATTATAGGTCAGAAGCAGGAAAAAAAAGTGAAATTATATGTATATCCTTTAACACAGTAACCCTTCTGGTTAATACACATCACTGTGTGGTGGTATCATCTTTGACATAGATCATTCCTTCCTTCTCCTCAAGTTGGCAGAATTGTACAATTCTTTGCAGCTCCTTTTCATTTCCCCTTATTGGCATACCATTAATAGAAATGTTGCTATCTCCCCAGAGTAGGATACTTTACTTGCTATAAGGTGTGCAGGTGTGGAACCACACAGGCAGGAGTGTTGACACATTGAAGCTCCTGGAAGGTGGGAAAGATGCTGGCACGCCATGAGGAATGGCTGATGGAAGCAGACGTGTTTCAATTAACCTAAAAGGTTGAGCACAATGAAGGACAGAAACGGATATGCACCTAACAGAAGCAGAATATATTAAGAAGAGGTGGCAAAAATACACAGAAGAACTATACAAAAAAGATATTAATGACCCAGATAACCATGATGATGTGATCACTCACCTAGAGCCATAAATCTTGGAGTGTGAAGTCAAGTGGTCCTTAAGAAACATAACTACGGACAAAGCCAGTGGAGGTGATGGAATTCCAGTTGAGCTGTTTCAAATCCTTAAAGATGATTCTGTTAAAGTGCTACATACTTTATGCCAGCAAATATGGAAAACTCAGCAATGACCCCTGGACTGGCAAATGTCGGGTTTCATTCCAATCCCAAAGAAGGACAATGCCAAAGAATGTTCAAACTACTGCATAGCAGCACTCATTTCACATGCAAGCAGAATAATGCTCAAAATTCTCTAAGCCAGGCTTCAACAATAGATGAACCGAGAACCTCCAGATGTTCAAGCTGGATTTAGAAAAAGCAGAGGAACCAGAGGTCCAGTTGCCAACATCTGGTGGATCATAAAAAAAGAAAGAGAATTCCTGAAAATCATCTACCTCTGCTTCATTGACTATGCTAAAGCCTTTGACTGTGATGGTGTGGATCACAACAAACTGTGGAAAATTCTTCAAGAGATGGATATACCAGACCATGTTACCTGCCTCCTGAGAAACCTGAATGCAGGTCTAGAAGCAACAGTTAGAACCAGACATGGAACAACAGACTGGTTCCAAATCGGGACAGGAGTATGTCAAGGCTGCATATTGTCACCCTGCTTATTTAACTGATATGCAGAGTACATCATGCAGAGGTGGAATGAGATGGGGTCGGCCCTGCATGGGAGCTCTGGCAGGGAGATTCCCAGTCACGAAGGAGGGAAGCGTGATGTAGAAAGAGGATGCCTCATACCTGAGAAGCCTTGCTCTGATGTTCACTTTCTGATACTTCTCAACAGTTTTCTTTTGAAGATTGAAAAATAATAAAACAGACTTTTGCTTTTTGTGTGTTTTTATACTCATTGTTTGCTAATGGATTTTTGAAAGACTTTAGGCTAGATGCTGTTTGTAGGTCAACCCAGCCCTCACTTGTTCTGCCCACAGCCTGCATCTTCACCCTGTGCCTCGTCTGCCTGACCCCTGAAGGTACTGAGTGTGCACTTGTGGACTTAGCTCCTTGCTCTTCAGTTTACCCAGGTGGTTGTGATTAAATAAGTTGAGTACATAAAGACCCTCCCTTTGCTCAGGTTTTGCAGAACTTCATAGAAGGTTTCACTCCTTGCTGGACACAGACACCACCTAAGCAGATAACTTGCCTCATATTTTTGTGTTTTAGGAATGCGGATGTGCCCTGGAGAACAGTTGGACAGGACTGAGTTGTTTATTTTCTTTACCTCACTTCTGCAAAAATTTACTTTTAGGCCTCCAGGTTATGAGCAGCTGAGCCCACAGTTCAGAGTGAGCCTCACCATCTCCCCAGTCAGCCACTGGCTCTGTGCTGTTCCTCCAGCCAGATTGTTGGGGAGTAGGAGGGGAATGAAAGCAAGAAGAATGAGCTTGTGCCCCTGCCCCCCACCTCATAGCAGGGCACCTGCTCCGAAGTGAGGGACCAGCATCCAGTACCTCTAGGACAGGTCACAGGAACTGGACTCAGAGGAAACTGGATCCAAACCCTAGCTTTACCATCTCCAGTGGAACCTTGAGCAAGTCAGTTACACTGTGAGTGATTTCATTTTCATCTGGGAAATATAAAGTGAAAAATGAGCCTTCTGTAAAGAATGAGTTGCTATAAAAACCAGAGGAAATAATGGGCTTCAAGTGGCTTGGAAACCATGCAGTGTATCACAGAAGTCATAGCTCTGATCTGCCTCCTGTGTCCTTCCTTAGATGGGGACTTGCTTCTGGTCTGTTGAGATGGCCTAGGTGAAAGCAGAGCCAAATGGTGGATAAGAGTTAGAAGTTTGGCCTGGAGAAGCCATGGAGGTCGGCCAGAAAGGCCCTCACACTTCATAGCACCGGGCAGGCTTATCCTGCTTCTGCCTCAGACTGGCCCCTGGGAAGTCACTGGGCTGGTAGATTCCTGATTGATAGGCAGAGTTTTACAGACAAGTGGTTTGTCTGGTCTACCTAAGAAACTCTACCTTGGCCTTAGACACTAGAGCTAAGAAGAATGTCAAATGTACAAATGTGGAAATTGGGTTAGAGAGAAACAAGTGTGAAAATATTTCCTGTCTGTAAGGTGCCTCCTTACATTCATTCCTCTCTCATGCGTTTATTCTCAACTCCACTATTGCTGTCAACAATGTGGTGGTTGTGATCTTTTCTTGAAAATTGATTGTCAGCTATGGTTGACTAGCATTTCCAACCTAAACACAACTGATGAGCACTGGTAGAGTGTCTTATGCTGAAACTAAAGCACCAATACTTTGGCCACCTATGTGAAGAGCCAACTTATTAGAAAAGACCCCAATGCTGGGAAAGATTGAGGGCAGAAAAAGATGAGGGCAACAGAGGATGGGTTGGATGGCATCACGGACTCAATGGACATGAGTGTGAGCAAACTCCAGGAGATGGTGATGGACAGGGAGGAGGCCTGGTTTGCTGCAGTCCATGGGGTCACAAAGAGTCGGACATGACTTAATGACTGAAAAACAACAACAACAGAGTACTTTATAGCAGTAAACAGAAATGTGGGAATCCTGTTGAGCCCTCCTGTGTGTGGTCACTGAGGAGAGAAAATGGCATCAACCAAAGGGCCAGGTCCCACTTAGCATCCTTGGGCTTTGGATACCGATCCCATTCAGACATAAAATGAAACTTGGTAAACACCCTAAACCTTATAGAAGGTCTTTTTCCTAAGGCTGTCAGGACTTAGAAATTTAAATAGCTCAGAACAAAAAGGACCATGAGAACATGGGGATAACCGATCCTATTGCTCAGGATTCAGTAAAAGCCAATCCAATGAATACCATTAGAAAAGGAAATCGACCAAGTAAGGGGGAGAGAAAGAAACAGAATCTGGTTGGAGCTAACCTGAGCCTGTTGGAGCCAAGAGTAAGTCTTGGTGAAATGATTTTGTTTCCTAAACAGGAAGATTTTATTTCCTAGACAGGAAACAGAGGAAGTTTTGTGTAAACTTGATTGATGTAGCCTGGAACCCCAGCCTGTGGTGCTTTTCAGTAAAAGCTGTGTCTCATCCAGAATGTCACAGAACTTGTCATGGAATCTGAATTTGCTCATAGAATTTGGTCTGAATCCCCAGCCACCCCCAACCAGAATGCACTTTCTGTGTAACTTCCTGGAAAGTTGCATCTCTGCAAAGCACCACAAATGATACTTCTAGAATAAAACCAATATAACCAGACCTTGAACTTCCTGAATATCTGAGACCTTGTCTTCCACTTCTTTTTTCTCCAATCAGATCGTCCATATAGGCAACTGAGAAACTGGCCATATTTCTATCCATTATGTGCTCAGTCTCATCTGTTTGATAAAAGACTGTATTGGAGTCATATCTGAGGTCCATTCCTGCTCTGCTGTGCATTTTCCATGATTCCAGAAGGAGAAATATTTACCTTCTCCAATGGAATCAGTGGAAAACCCCTGAATACTCATCCTGCCTAATAGATGCAGCGGGACTCAGGCTCAAGAAGCATGTGACCACAGTTAACCAGAAGCTTGGGGACACAAGACGGAGTAGCTGAATTTTCTGACCATGTGAAATGTCTCCTTTTTTTCCTCAAGCTCGTATTTTAGAGACTCTAAAATATGAATTCTCTAGTAAAAGCATTACACAAGGGTTTTGCTTTCTGTCCTTTTGCAGCTCTCTTATCCCTCATCTGTTTTCGAAGCTCCAGGTCCCCTCTGCCTCGCCTTTGTATCTGTGAATGACACATAGTGTGGAAGCATATGACATGTTCCATGACATCGTGGGTGAGACGCGGATTTTACTAAAAAGCACCCCAGCCTTGAATATTCCCTTCACCCTCATCCTGCCTTAGAGACCCAAACATGCATAGGCTGCTGTGAAAATTAGTCAGATTGGAGGTTGGACTCTTACAAGCAGATGAGGAACACAGCACTCTGCATACCCTGAGTTGTACAGAAATGTGTTCTGGTCCAAATGGCTGGAGGTTGTGCACCAGAAAGGGGGGTCTATCAGACGGGGCCACCTCCCAGGCCCCTATATATTTATAGGGGCCTGACTGTAGGCGGAGGCTGGCAGATGGCTAAGAAACAAGGGGAGCTACTTGGATGTTTCCTTATTAGACCTGGGAACTCCACAGTCTACCTGCATGTCAGGGTCTTCTCCCTGTGATCTGACTCAAGCCTGCTTGTTGCTAAGATATCATGACAGAGCTGGAGGGTACTGAGAATGACAGTCCACGAACATTCGTCCACGTTAATCACCCCAAACTCCTATCTGTATTTTCTCTTCTTAGCAAGATGAGACTACTCTGTTCTAAATCTACCCCACCCTCCAACATTCTTGTGGTTCAATAAATTGGCCCATTTCATCCAGGCTATCAAATTTGTGAGCTTATAGTTATTCATAATATTACTTTCTTATAATGTCCATAAGATGAGTAGTTACAGCACTTGTTCAGTTACAATAATAATTTATACCCTCTCTTTTTCTCAGCAACTTGGCTAGATGTTTGCCAATTAAATTTTTTTTTAATTTTCACTTTCTTCAATTTCTCCATTTGGCTTCTATTTTCAATTTCATTCATTGCTGCTCTTATTTTTGTTATTTATTTTCTTGTGCTTTCTTTAGATTTAACTTTCTTTTCTTTTTATACAATCATGAGTTTGACATTTAGATTGTTATTCCAGACCTTTCTTCTTTTCTAACATATGAATTCAATGCTTTAAATTTTCCTCAAAGCACTGACTACACTTCATCCATACATTTTGATAAGCTGTATTTTCATTTGTTCAAAGATATTTATTTTTTAGAGATTTCTTCTTTGAGCCATGTTTATATATATCAGTATCTTGTTCAATATTCAAGTGGTTTGAAGTTTCCCACCTGCTATTCTTTAATTGATTTCAAGTTAGCTCAATTTTGTTACAAAAGCATAATTTGTGTAATTTCTCTATTGATATTTGATAACGTGTGTTTTATATTCAAATGTGGCGTATTTGATAAATGTTCTACATGAGCTTCAGAAGAATATGCATGCTGCTCTTGTTGGATGATGAATTCTATAAAGGTTAATTGGATCAAGGTAACTGATAATGCCATAGATTTCAACTTTGCTTTTACTGGTTTTCTGCCCTTTGGTCCTGTCCATTGATGGTAGAGGGGTATTCAAGTCTCTGACTACTAATCTGTTTTTCCTTGTGGTTCCATCAGTTTGCCTGCATGCATTTTGAAGCTCCCTTGTTAGATGCACACACATACAGTTGCTATGTCTTCTTGGAAAACTGACCTTGTTTCATTACGTAGTGCCCTTCTAAAGTTTATGATATTCTCCTTGCTCTGATATCAGCAATTAATACAGTTACTCCAGTTTTCTTTGATTGCTGTTAGCATGGTATATCTTCCTCCAACCGTTAAATTCCAATCTATCTGTGTCTCCATAATTAAAGTAGGTCTGTTCTAGACAGCATTAAGTTAGGTCTTTGTGTGTGTGTATGGAGGATCAAAGCCAATCAATAGGAGATCTACTTGTTTTAGGAGCTTCCCAGGTGGGACTGGTGGTAAAGAGCCTGCCTGCCAATGCAGGAGACACAAGAGACACAAGTTCAACCCCTAGGTTGGGAAGATCCCCTAGAAGAGGGCACCACCACCCACTCCAGTATTCTTGCCTGGGAAATTCTATGGGCAGTGGAGCCTGTTGGGCTACAATTCATAGGGTCCCAAAAGAGACATGCCTTAGTAACTGAACAACAGCTACTTGCTTTATGAAATTTATGTATACAGTACAGTACTGTTAACTCTAAAGACAGTATCATGCACAAGACTTCTAGAAATTTTCCATCTCACATGGCTGGAACTCTCTACTGATGGAACAGAAATTTCTCATTTCCTTCTTCCCCAGGGGCTTCCAGGTGGCACTAGTGGTAAGGAATCCACCTGCCAATGCAGGAGACATAAGATATGTTGGTTCAATCCTTGGGTCAGGAAGATCCCCTGGTGGAGGGCATGGCCACCCACTCCAGTATTCTTGCCTGGAAGACGTCATGGACAGAGGAGCCTGGTGGGATACAGTCCATAGAGTCTCAGAGAGTCAGACACTAAAGCGAATTTCTCGCACCCCTGGCAGTCCCTGGGAACTACTAGCATAGGGGAAATTGGGATCTTGGACACTGTTGGTGAGAATATAAAATGGTGCAGTCACCACAGAAAAGAGTTTGGAGGTTTTCCCATTTGAGACACTGATCCTATTACATGGCATTTTTCAGAAAGAATAGAAATCAAAATCTTGAAGAGAGAAATTCATTTCATGCAGCATTATACATAATAGCAATGAGGTGGAAACAAGTTAAATGTCCAATAATGAATGAAGAGATAATGAAAATGTGGACTGTACATACAATGAAATAGTCCTCAACAGTAAAGAAGAAGGGAATCCTATCAAATTCCAGAAATAGATAAGCTGTGAGGACTTTCTGTTAAGTGGAATAAGCCAGCCACAGAAGGACATGATTATATGACCCTGCTTCTCTCAATTATCTAGACTAGACAACGTTTAGATGAAAGTGTAAGGTCTCCAAGGCTGTTTGGGTATTTACGGTTTTGGGATTTCACATGGATTTTAGGATTACATTTTCTATTTCTGCATAAAACATGCCTTTAGGATTTTGGATAGGAATTGTTTTGACTAACATGAACAATTTAGTAAAATTAATCCTTCCAGTTTATGAACATGAGATGTATTTCCATTTATCTGTGCCTTCTTTTGTTTCCTCAGCAATATTTTATAGTTTTCAACGAATATGTCCTTTGCCTTCTTGGTTATATTTATTCCTAATTATCCTGTTCTTTTTGATGCTGAACTAAAAGTATCTCTGTATGCAAATGACATTATCTTAATATGTAAAAAATCCTAAAGATTACACACACACACACACACACACACATAAAACAAAACCTCTCAGAAATAATAAATGAATTCAATGAAATTACAGGATACAAAATCAACCTACAAAAATCAGTTGTAGGTTCTGAACATTGAAAATAATCATCTGAAACAAGTCTTGGGGTTTTTTAATGGGCTCTGGGAGACAGTCTTTTAATTAGTGTGTTTAGAATATTAACATTTAATGTGGTTATCGATACAGACTGTTAACTACTGTAGTCATCACTATTTTGTATTCGTTGCTTTTGGGGGTTTTTGTATTCTCACTTTCTCTTCTCTCTCGTCTGGTTTTAACTGAGCATCTTGTATAGTTCCATTTTCTTTTCTGTCTTAGCATGTGAGTCACACTTCTTTTTTAAAATATCAGTGGTAGCCCTACAGTTCACCGTATACATTTCCAACTGATTCAAATCCACTTTGAACTTCACCACACTGCTTGATTGTTAGTCCAAGTACCTTGTAATAGAATTTTCCTTATTCCTTCCTTCTGCCCTTTCCAACTACATCATACATACCACTATCTCTATGCTAGAATCAATGAATACAATGTTAATATTTTTATTTTGAACAAAATCTTATGCATCAGATCAGTTAAGAAAAAGAAAATAAGAGATTTAATGCACTTTAATTTTTTTCTCTAATATTCTTACTTCATTTAGATCAGAGTGTCTGACCTACATATCTTTCCTTTTTTCTGAAGAACTTATTTTAACATTTCTTATAAGGAAGTTTTACTGGCAACAAATTTCCTCAAATATTATTTGAAAAAAATGTTTCCTTTTCCTTTACTTCTAGATGGAACACAGAACTGTATCTGCATAACTTTATCATGGAAGAAATCCATGTAAACAGGTGAATTCAATGCTTCGCATATAAGAGCTCACAAGACACGTGATGCTACTGTTTTTCTGATTGTTCATGAGGCTGGGTTTTAATCCTTTGCTGAGAAGTTGATTGGAAAACACATAGCTCCAGTGGCTCTGGAGCACTCTGAGATGCAATGACCGTAAAGTTTAGAGCACTGCTGGTCCCAAAAGATGACACACTTGGAGATGGAACAAAACAAAAAAAGCAAGAGGAGGGTATAAGGTGGGGGCCAGTTGGCAGGATGTGGGCAACTTGATCTCTGGTTCCTCTGCCTATTCTAAATCCAGCTTGTAAAGCTGGTAGTTCTCAGTTTGCTTAACTGTCCTCTGATGGATAAGAATCTTGTGCAAACTCTCTGACTGGAGGGACTCATTTCTTAGTTCAGCTGCTCAGTTTTGTCCATCTCTTTTCGACCCCATAGACTGCAACATGCTACACTTCCCTGTCCTTCATCATCTCCTGGAGCTTGCTTAAGTTCATGTCCAATGAGTCAGTGATGCCATCCAACCACCTTAGCCTCTGTCCTTCCCTTGTCCTCCTGCTTTCAGTTTTGCCCAGCATCAGGGTCTTTACCAATGGGTCAGCTCTTAGCATCAGGTGGCCAAAGTATTGGCGCTTCAGCATGAGTCCTTCCAATGAATATTCAGAGTTTTCTCTCATGTCAGGGATCCTTGGACAGAGCATGGTTCAGAACCCACTCTACATCCTCCATAAATCTTTTTAATTGACCAAGTGACCCTTTGTCTCTTTGTTTTTTGTTTCTTTTTTTACTGGAGCCTCAAGTGTAACAGACACAATACATATTTTAAATCATTTAGTTATGTATTTTACATATTCCTGGGACATTCTATTTAGACCATGATCAGTTTGTCTTTTTAATATTATTATCCCTGGTTGGGGGAGGGAAGATGCTAAGCTTTTGCTCTTAGAGATTCTGTTTCCCATGTGTAAAATGGTGATACTGCTACCTAAGTCCTTACCACTTTTCAACTCCCTTTCTCCCATCCCCACCAAGATAGAGCCCCCACCTTCAGGCTCCTCCATCTGCAATCACTCTCGAGGATTCATTTAAAAATGTCATTCCTCTGCCTAGGTTTTCTTAGTGCTTCATGCTGCTTCCCAGAATTCATATTCGTTAGGGAGCTGCATGGATCCCTTCTTGTGGCCTCTTTCCACTTTATAGCCTTCTCCCCTCAGGGCTCCTTGACTGTGACTGAATTCCTTAAAACTCCCTTACACACCCAATTATATCTCATGACTAACATGAACAATTTAGTAAAATTAATCTCTGTTTCCCTGCCTCTCAGGATAGGTACCTTCATGACAGGCAGCTCTGTGGTAGGTGATTGTGATGATGAAATAAAAGGAACGTTCAGTGTTAACATAGCTTATAGTTGGCGTTCAACAAAGAATAGGTCGAGTTCCCTAGGAATGCCTGGAAAAGTTTAAACACAAGCCTGTGTTATAAAGTTCAGATGCAGATCACTTTACCAGTCTCTGAAAGAAACGTCCCATTGGTATTACTAAGTGGTAGGAGTAGTATTTAGAATGTTAAAGTCCTAAACCTATACCCTTTTTAAGAAGTGTGTTGTTTTTCACCTATTGTGAAATATTTTTGTTTTGTTTCTGTTAATAATTTCCAACTGGAGTCCATTAGGGCAGAGGGCATACACTGTGTGATTTCAACCTTGAACAAATATGTAAAGGTTGGTTTTCTGACCCATGATAGATACTTGAAAACATTTGTCCTCTGCTGTTGTTGAGAGGAATGTTCTGTACTCTATGTGGGGTAGACCTTATTAGACGTTGGTGTTGCTTAAGTGCGTCTGTACCCTTGCTGATTTCTTATCCACTAATTCTGTCAGTTACTGTAAGAGTGCTGATATCTGCAACAGAAAAATTCAGGCTTGTCTCTATGTTTATTCAGTTCTGGTGTGTGTGTGTGCCATGTGTGTTAGTCACTCAGGCATGTCTGACTCTTTGGGACCCCACTGACCGTGGTCTGCCAGGCTCCTCTGTTCATGCAATTCTTCAGGCAGCAATACTGAAGTGGGTCGCCATTCCCTTTTCAGGGTATTTTCCTGATCCAGGGATCAAACATGTCTTCTGCCTTGCAGGCAGATTCTTTACCATCTGAGCCACCAATGAATTTGGCAGCTCTTTTAGGCATACACACAGACATTAAAATTGCTATGTCATCTTGGGGAATTGGCTATTTTATTGTTACATAATGTCTCTCTTTATCTCTGATGAGTATCTTTGCCTGAACTTTATCCGATATAGCCACAACAACTCTCCTTTGGTTAATATTTGCATAGCATATGCTTTTCCATTCTTTGACTGTTAGCATATTTATATGATTATATTTGAAATGAGTTTTTGTATACTACTTATAGGTGAATTATTACTCATTCTATCAAACTCTCTTTTAATTGGTGAATTTAGATCATGTATATTTAGTGTATTTTTTGATGTGTGGACACTGAAGTCTACTCTTTCATTATTTCTGTTTTTCACTTTGTTTTCTATTCCTGTATTTCTCCTTTCTACTCTTACTGTGAGTCACTTAAACATTTTGTAAGAACCCCATTTTACTGTATCTGTAGTCTTTTTGAGTACATCTGTATTCCACTGTAAGTGCTTGCTGTAAAGCTTACAGGCTATGCATACAAAGCTTATTGCCTCATCTGATGTTGTTTCAATTGTAAGGCTGAAGAAACTGACTGAAATCTGTCAAGTTATTTGCCTAAGTTATTCAAACTGATAATGATCAAACAAGGACTTGATCTTAGGACTATTTGAACCCTACACACAATCTCTACGTAGGCCACCTGACTTTTCTTTCTTTTTTTTTTAATTTTATTTTATTTTTTTTTTATTGTTTTTGCCATACATTGTCATGATATCACCATGCGTTTACATATGCTTCCCCTCCGGGTCCCCCCTCCCTCCTCCCTCCCCCCCGGGAAATCTCGCTGCACCAGTCCCGAGCATCAATCCTGGGCTGGCGATTGATTAGACACATGACAATTAACATGCTTCAATGCCCTTTTCCCATCTCATCCCACCCTTACCCTCATCCACAAAGTCCACAAGTCTATTCTATACATCTGCGTTCCTTTTGTTGTCTCCCATGTTGGGTTCTCATTACTGTCTTTCTAAATTCCATATATATGTGTTAATATACTGTATTGTTGTTTTTGCTTCTGGCTTACTTCACTCTGGATAATGGGCTCCAGTTTCGTCCATCTGAGCAGAATTGCTTCAAATGAATTTTTTTTTAATGCTGAGTAATATTCCATTGTGTATATATACCACAGCTTTCTTATCCATTCGTCAGTTGATGGGCATCTAGGTTGCTTCCATGTCCTGGCTATTGTAAACAATGCAGCGATGAACATTGGGGTGCACGTGGCTCTTTCAATTCTGGTTTCCTCGGTGTATATGCCCAGCCCTAGAAGTTCTTCCAGGTGTTCAACAAAATGAAGTGAAAAATCTGATTCCCATCCTACCTTTTCTTAGAGGAAGACATGTCCTTTAGAGGCAGACCAGACTAGGATAGAAGCTTGGTTCTGCTCTTTCTAACAGGACAGACTTATTGTGCTAGTCATGAATAAACAAGGAGGGAGGGCTCTAGACCTACTAAACAATGGAAGGCTTGAATTCAGGCTTGGTCTTTAATATGGATGCAGGGTAGTAGAATGAGACTAAATCCATGCTTGGGGGAACATCAGTGCATGGCAGCTGAGGAGATGGGGCAGACCTGGAGGGAAGGTGGGCTTCTGTTTAACCACAGCCTGCATCAAGACAGAGCCCTGCAGAAGGAAAGCAGAGGCAGGGCCTACTAGAGCCCTCTCGTGAGCACACTAGTCAGGGAGGACGTTGACTAGTGATAACTGACTCTCCCCTGTGCTGCGTTTGCGCATGCCTGTGCTTCCTGCACGCTTGCTCTCTCTCTGCTCCTCTCCTGACCCTCACTCTCGTCCTCACATCCCTGCTCCCGCCCCCACTAAGCTCTAAGTTCCTAGTGCCATCACAGGCTCACGCCTTTATCCTCAAATCTTACATAATGCCTAGGAAACGGCTCCCGCCCCCAATAGCCTTCTCACCATGGCTAAGTCACGCCCGCTACCTCATTGTCCTCAGAGATGCTGACATTCATTACTACCATAGGATGGTTATGAAGTTAAACGAAATCAAACACGAAAGGCGGCTAGCATGGAGCCCCTTTCTCCTGTGCACCACACCTGTGCTGTGGTCCTGTCGCCAGCTGTGCATCCACGTCTGTGCACAGTCTCAGGTGGATGTCGGCCAACCAGTAAACAAAGTACCTTCCACATTGCTATTCTCATTCCTCTTCACAGAAGCTTTGTGGGAGAAACATTTTCCCCCCTTTATTGCTGGCAAGTTGAGACTCCAAAAAGTGAAACTGGAGCTCACAGCTAGTCAGCCATAGAGTTAGTATTTGCAGAGGGCTCCAGAGCTGGAGTACTATTCTCCATAGCTGGTCCCAGTCTGGTAATGAATTTCCTGTCTTTTGAGCTTCTTGAGGAAAGGGTCATTCTTTCCTAGTTTAACAGATTTAAAAAAAAAATGGTGCCCACACTTGCAACAGCATTGGTTCAATAAACACATCTCGCCTTCGCTGATGAGTCACATGCAATGATTTCTCTTCCTTCTTTAGACTCCAAGATGTTCAAGGTTAGATACCTTGTGTATTCCATTATATCTTTATGCCTTATTCTCAGGCTGCAGTGGTTTATGCGCGCTCAATTCAAGTAGGTTGAACATATGAGTGAATGTTTATGATGAATGCCCATGTCCTGTAGTGGAGTCTAGTTGAGAGGAGGATAAATAGAGACATCCCCATCCTCCCAAAGTGTACTCACAATACTCCACACACAGCCTCCTCTCCACGTAAGTTCCATCAGCAACACACACCCTTCATTCCTGGACACACATATGTGTGCATATTTACCTGTGATTATTCGATTGTTTTTCAGTTTTTGCAGAAATATGGGAACATGATTAGCCTGTTTTTTATCGTGGATTGACCGAAGTCAAAGAAGCCCTTGTCCACCAGGACCAAAACTTGTGAACCATCCCATACAGTCTATCCAAGAGACTATCTTTAAGAAAAATGGTAAGTTTCTTGACTAACATAAGAGGTGAATGTTTGATATTCTTGCAGTCTCTGAAATGTACTTTTGTGACTGTAATTCTCCAGTACTCCAGGGACCAGCCCCCTCGTAAGTTCCTGTCCCTCAAGGAAGCTGAGTCTCTCATTTCCCTGTTGAAGGCAGCCCTCCAGGGCACCTGGCAGGGTCAGCTCTAATCTCAGGGATTTGGGAGAAGTGGCTTCACCTGTATGAACTCACTCTGGATGCTTTGATAAATAAGAATCCTCATTGCTCAGTGATATGATGTATTGTTTAAGCAGAGGAGAGGCAATGCGTCCTAGGTTCTCTTTCTGCTTTCCCATCCAGATCTCTTCTCCAGGAAAATGGAGGTGGGTCAGCTTCCTCCTGCTGACTGTGTGATCCCTTCTTGCCTCTAATTTCTTATGTCCTGTTATTAAGGCTGTGCTCACCAGGTACTTTTACCCTACAATCTATAACAGTTTGGCATGAACACTTAAAGTGATCATAAAATAAACTTGCACATTTAAAAATATAAATGAAAAGCTCAAATATATTCTTCTACCAAAGTACAATTTTTTTCAAGTTTTCCTCAGTTCCTCTTTGCAATATTTCATCCATTAACTCTACGTCATCTCACTCTGTTGTTTGTCCTGTGAAACCTGGTGCTAGGCACCAGTGACAGAACAGTGAGGAGAGTGACAAAGTCCTTGTTTTTCTGTAACTTACACTCCATTCAGGAAAACAGTACCAATTACTTTAATAATTTAAAGCCTCAGTGTTCTGAAGATAAGAGCAGGATGCACTTCTTAGGAGTACCTAACATCTTGAGACTCAGGAAAAGCTAATATAGATAACAATTATTTTAATAAAGTGAAGAGACTATCAGGCAGAGGGAGTATAATGTGAAACATCTCTGGGTGGGAAGATGAACACAGAACTGAGGAATTGAAGGTGGCCAGTGTAGGAAGAACAGACATTAAATGGAGACAAGGCTGCTGAATTCAAACAGAAAGAGTTCATGCAAGTTTTCTTTAAGGATGTAACTTTTCATCCTAATAACAATGGAAGCTTCTGCATGGTTTCATTGATTCAGTAGAGAAAGGGATCTTCATCCTCACATGGTACATTTTAAAGACTTCTCTAAGCCACAATGTGGGGAATGAAATAAAGGGAGTAAGAGACTACTGCAGCGTTTTAGGTGAGAGGAGGCGGTGGCCTGGACTAGGGAGGTGGCGAGAAATGGCAGTCCAGATTAGACCAGGAGAGTGGCCACAACGATACATGGATTTAAGTTACTCAGGAGGCAAATCCAATTAGACAGGATGACCTAGACAGAGGGAGAATATGGCATTGAGGCAGACACCCAAATTCATCGGTAAAGGAAAGAGGTAAGCTGTGGAGGAGGACAGGTGTTGGCTGGCCTGGGTACGGAGTCGCACAGAGCGAACTACAAATTCAGTCATAGATATGCTGAGTGTGGAAGGCCTGTAAATCAACAGAGTCAAGCAGGCACTTACATGGATGTCCAGAGCTGAGAGAGAGAAATAGATATTCATTATATGTAGATTTCACGTAAAATTTTAGGAGTTAATGAGAATTTCCCCAAAATGAAGCATAGATAAGGAGAGAAGAGGCTTTAGACCTAACCTTGAAGAGCTCCATCATTTCAAAATTGTGTAGAAGTTAATGAAAGATATAGGAATGTCTCTGTGGTCAGAGAATTGGGAGGGAAATCTGTAGAGTGTGTGACCTGGACGCTGTTGGAAGAGTGTTCCAAGAAGGAAGTGTCTCCTGCTGCTGACATTTCAGAGTGAGGTTGAGAGGATCCTGGACTAGATGGCAGGGAAGCTCATGTCCTTGTGGTGGTAGAGGGCAAAGGCAGAATTGAGAAAGAGTTGAAGGGTGCTCTGAAAGTAAAGAAATGAAAGGGTGATGACCTCACTTGTATTATGAAATAAATGATCATTTATTGAACACACAAAGATGGGTTTGTTTTACTTTGCCAGCGTTGTTCCTTCTGCATAGACTGTTTATAGCTCCTTGATTTGTCGAGTGATGCATTTCTCTTTTTAAGATCAGGTTAGATGAAAGCTTTTTCTCTTTATGAATATGGATTTTCACTAATCCATTAATTCATTCTTAATATGTAGCATAACTACTACTTCAGTGTGCTTCTTATGTGACAAGTCATCCAAGCATGGGCTTTTGAGTCAGGCAGACTTGAATTTGAATGTCTATCCAGCTGCTTACTCACTCTGTGACTTTGCAGTGTTTACGTTTATCCCCATGCTTTACTTTTCTCATCAATAAAACTTTCAGGGTATGGCAGGTATGATAAGACCTAGCTCAGAGAGGTTCTGTGAGTACTTAATTACATAATGCATTACAAATGCCAGAGTGTCCAGCATTACAAGCAGTCGGTAAATGCGAGTTGCTTGTATCCATTGCGTTGGGATTTTTTTTCTCTGAATAGTTTCTTTTTCTTTTTTTTTTCAGATAAAATATTATAGGTTTATTTAAAACTTAATTCTCACCTTGGGTATGCAAAATACAAACTCCACAAAATGTTCATTTTTTTACTTTGTAGTTTACAAATATACAAAATAGAAGTTTGCTTAAACTTATATTACATATTTATTAAGGCAAGGAACTATATAGAAAAAAAACATTTGTTCTGCTTAAGGCATACTTGGGAATAAACCATTGTACAAATTATTGCACATCTGAAACCACAGTGCATAACAGACTGTCTGCATAAAAAGAGTAAAGTAAACCAGGTGTATTTACCTGACTTAGGTCATAAATGTAGATCGGAAGACAAAAAAAGATGTTCCTTGTCAAAGTATGCAGCAGTTTGAGAACTTTGGCCTCATTTGGTACCTTTAGAACCAAGACTTACCAAGCACCATCGTTTAGGCTATTAAACACCATTTTCTGTACCTGAATTTCTTCCTCTTCTTCTAAGATCGTCATAATGGCTTTTAGAAGGCAAACAGAATACAAGGTGATCTTTATGCTTATATTGCATCAAAACAATTCTCAAGGGGTTCTGGCCTTCCCTCCCCCCAACTCTCAGATCTAATTTATACCCTGATATCCACAACTTCCAGTCACCCCCCTTGGTGTTTTGTAAGTACGGGAATATATATATTTAAGTTGGATTTAGAATTGGAATGATAGAAGATCCAGTCACAGACCCCATCTGTTTTTATTTTTTCCTTGAGTTTTGTCTTTTGGTTTCCTTGTGTCTCCTGATTATCCATTCACAAGTTGACTTGTTGGGAACTTGACTATGATCGTAGTGCTTTCCAGCTGGGTTCCTCCCCTCACCGGGAAGACAGTGTGAAAGGTAAAAAATACTGAATTCTCCTCTGGCAGTGTGGGTCACATCCACTGTTTGGGGATTTAAAAGTGCCTCTTCATATGTAAGGCGAGGTGCTTGGACCTCGAGAATGCCCAGTCGCACTTCTGGCATTGGAAGGGGTGGTGCCCGGTGTGTTTGCGATGATGCCTGGTCAGTTCATCTGAGCGGGCAAACTTCCACCCACAACCATCCCAGTCACAGTGGTAAGGTTTCTCACCTGTGTGTGTGCGCAGGTGTGCCTTGAGATGAGAACTCTTCGTGTAGGTTTTGCCGCAGCCCGCGTAATCACAAGTGTGAGTGGCCGTCCTTTTCCGGGGCCCCGACCGTCTCCCCCTCTTTGGCTTCGGCTCCTCCGGCATGCAGGAACCAGGTGGCATGAGCTCTTGGTAATGGAGTGGTGGGACCTGCGGCTGCATCTGGTCGGGCAGGAAAGGAGGGTAGTTGGGCCCTGGGTGGGGATGGAAGCCCAGGGGGAGCGGCAGGGCGGGATGACAGTCTGAATAGTTTCAAACACCTTAAAGCCCTTCCCCTTCCTTTCATCTGATACATTCTTCCTCATGGGTCTCGTTGGCTTTCTTTTCATAACTTGGTTTTCTTTTTCCCAGGCTTGATCATGTCCAATGGCCACATATGGAAGGAGTAAAGAAGGTTCACCCTGACAACTGTGAGGAACTTGGGTTTAGGAAGGAAGAGCTTAGAGGAAGCATTAGGAAGAGGCCACCTACCTCATCCAGACAGTAGGAGAGGAGAACGGTGAGCTGGTCATAGGACAGTGCTGGGACTGTGGCTCATGCGTTCGCTAACAGATGATGAATGAGCGCCTCCATGCGTGTCCTGCACCCTCCTTGTGAGGGCCCGAGGGAATGACAGCGAGCAGCAGCCGTGACCTGCCCTCGTGGGGTAGGAGAATTAGAAATAAGAAAACGGGTTTAAAGCACATTACAGGTTTTTAAATCCTAGTAGTCAGATTGACTCCCAGGCATTGCCTTAGTGCTTGCTGGGAGTCAGACCCCGTGCAGAGGGCTGTGGACACCGTCTCAGAGGCGGGCCTGTGGTCAGTGTGTCACGTGTCACATGGAATAGACTCTCTGGAAAACACAAACCAATCTGAAGGCTCCACCTCTTCTTCTGCCTCCAGGACAGCCTTTCAACCCTCACTTCACAGTCAGCCATGCAGTTTCCAATATCATTTGCTCCATCGCCTGTGGGGAGCAGTTTGACTGCCAGGGCAGTCCCGGAGCTGCTGAGGCTGCTGGATGAGGTCATGTATCTGCAGACACCAGTGCGATGCCGTGTCGGGCAATTCTCATTTCCTATCTTGGATTAGGATATTGGGCTGGTGTCAGGCACAGACGAAATGGACTCTTCTATTCTTTCTCAGCTAAAATATAACATTTTGAAAACGACTTCAGCACAAGCTTATTTGAAAGCTATCTGTTGACTCTAGTGTTTTTGGTAACATTTTACGTGTTTACTGTAGACAAAGAACACCTCTAACACTCACGTACAGTGCAGCGCCTTACACGACATGCACATGTACCTGTGCTCTTTAACAAGCACAGTACGGCCATGAGTTTTGAGCCCCTCCTCCAGTGTCCCTCGCTACCCCCATCTCCATCCTCCATCAGAGATACCTTTCTGTTCTGGCTGTCCTCAAGCACATTGTTTTCAGATTCATCCGGGTTAGATGCTCTTATTTTTACTCTGCATAGTTTTCTACTGTTTGACTATGTCACTGATTTGTTTATTATCTTCTTCATTGATGTACATGTGGAAGACTTCCAGTTTGGGGAATGTTTTGAATAAAGCTGCGGTGAATATTCTTGTTCAGCTGCTCATGTAGACACATATACTCATTTCTCTTACATATACACCTGGGCATAAAAAACTTAAATGTTTCCAAGTGGTTGTACAACTTACCCATCCATACATGGCATTATATTCTAAACTTGTAGAATATGGATTTTAAGAGATTCAAACCCCACCCCTTCCTTGGTGGTTCCTGCCTTCCTCTTCTGTCCTGCTAAGGTTTTGAGTCTGCCAAATCCTCTGCTCAGTCGTTTGGTCTCTTGGCCCCTTTTCTGAATTTGGAAGACATTTCTAAGGGAAATCAGCCCCAAGGGTTGAGATAAATAAACTCTCAGGTATCTAATGGAGAAAGCAATGGCACCCCACTCCAGTACTCTTGCCTGGAGAATCCCATGGACGGAGGAGCTTGGTAGGCTGCAGTCCATGGGGTCGCTAAGAGTCAGACACGACTGAGTGGCTTCACTTTCACTTTTCACTTTCCTACTTTGGAGAAGGAAATGGCACCCCACTCCAGTGTTCTTGCCTGGAGAATCCCAGGGACGGGGAGCCTGGTGGGCTGCCGTCTATGGGGTCGCACAGAGTCGGACACGACTGAAGTGACTTAGCAGCAGCAGCAGGCATCTAAAGGAAGATTTACTTTTATCCACTTTAAACAAGCAACACTGCTTGGGAATTTAGGGACCCATTTCACCAAATGGGTGAATCAGCAGTTAGCATGAATCCTGGTACATTAAATGGGCATAATGAATATGAGCTATTATGATGATTACTATCAATGTTATTTTTGAATAACGTTCCTTATTCTCACTTCTGTAATGGTAATTCTCCCATCCAGTAATTCCATTTTCTTCCTTCCTATTAAGAAAGAACTTAGGAAGTCTGGGACCTCAGGGGTACCTTGCTGACTATTCTCAGGGAAAGGAAATTCCTGGGAAAATTGGATGGTGCAGTGGGACAGAGGTAATATGAATTTTTAGAGACCCAAAATAAGTTCAGGCACTGTTAGACAATTGCACACTTTACCTCATTTAATTTTACAATAATCTTTTTTTTAAATTTTCTTTACTTTATTGTGTTTATTTTGCCATACATTGACATGAATCCACCATTGGTATACATATGTTCCCCCTCCAGAACCCCCCTCCCTCCTCCCTCCTGATTCCCTCCCCCCAGGTCATCTCAGTGCACCAGCCCCGAGCATCAACCCTGGACTGGCGATGGATTTCACATATGATAATTAACATGTTTCAATGCCATTCTCCCATAGCATCCCATCCTTGCCCTCTTCCACAGAGTCCACGAGACTGTTCTATACATCTGTGTTTCTTTTGCTGTCTTGCATGCAGGGTTCTCGTTACCATCTTTCTAAATTACATATATATGCATTAGTATACTGTATTTTTATTTTTCCTTCTGGCTTACTTCACTCTGGATAATAGGCTCCAGTTTCGTCCACCTGAGTAGAACTGCTTCAAATGAATTTTTTTAAAGATAAAATTAAGCACCCTAATGTGTGTGAGCAGATATGGAAATTTGTAAGCAAATCCACATAGTTGTCCATTCACTCTGTATTAAGATATTTAATATGGATCTCATGTGATTCTGCCAAGAAAATAACCCTTGTGCTCTCTGGGCAGCAAGTTAAACTATGTAGTGACGAATTACATCATCATCATCATCATTATTAATAATAATATTATTGTTGCCAAAGTCTTAACTCCATAGACTGAAGCCTGCCAGGCTGCTTTGTCCATGGGATTCTCCAGGCAAGAATCCCGGGTAGCCATTCCCTTCACTAGGGTATGTTCCTGACCTGGAGATCAAACCCAGGTGGATTCTTTACCAACTGAGAATCCAGGGAAGCCCCATAACTAGAAAGGAGCAGAGCTAACACACACAAAGATGCACACACACGCGCGCGCATGCATGGCAATCACCAAGAAAAAGAGATAAAGCAAAATAAGGGAATGGAAAGAGGTGCCAGATGAGCTGCTAATTATAGGATTGTCAGGTAAGACAGGTTCAAGTAAGTGACATTTGAGCAGCACCTGACTGAGCTTATAACACTTTCACTTTAATGAAGTTAGTGACTGGAGTTATATGGATTTCAGAAAAAGAGCGTTCTATGTGCAAGGAATAGCAAATGAAGAGTCCTAAAGAAGAAAATCCTGTATGTTTTTGCAGATACCAATGGGGCTGGACTGGAACGAGTAAGAGAGAGCAAGATGGCAGGGAGTGATAGCTGAGGAGGCGACAGGAGGGTGAAGGACCAGCTCATGTGGAGCTCCAGGCCAGGAGAAGGATGTAGCGTCTCTCTAAATGTCTTGGAAAGTCACTGGAGGATTGAGAGCCAAAAAGTGAAATGATCCTATTAAACTGTTAAATGATCCCTGGGCAGCTCAGTGGAAGATAGACTGGGAAGGAGGTTATGAGAGAATCAGCAAAAATGTTGGAGGCTTTTACAGCATCCAGGTAAGAAAAGTTAGTGCTTTGTATGAGGATGACAAATTAGATGGAATGGTGAGAAGTGATCCAAGACTGGTTATGTTTTGAATGGAGTGCTGAAATGCTTTGCCAGAGAGGAAAAGAGGGTTGAGACAGGAACGATGAGTCCAGGCTGACTCTCATGGTTCAGCTCAGTTCAGTTGCTCAGTCGTGTCCAACTCTCTGCGACCCCATGGACTGCCTCCGCCAGGCCCCCGTCCATCGCCAACTCTCAGAGTTTACCCAAACTCATGTCCATTGAGTCAGTGATGCCATCCAACCATCTCATCCTCTGTCGTCCCCTTCTTCTCTTGCCTTCAATCTTTCCCAGCATCAGGGTCTTCTCCATTGAGTCAGTTCTTCACCTCAGGTGGCCAAAGTATTGGAGATTCAGCTTCAACGTCAGTCCTTCCACTGAACACCCAGGACTGATCTCCTTTAGGATGGCTGGTTGGATCTCCTTGCAGTCCAAGAGACTCTCAAGAGTCTTCTCCAACTCCACAGTTCAAAAGCATCAAATTCTTCAGCACTTAGCTTTCAAGGTGGGGGCAGAGCTGCTACTTCTGGAGGCGCTTGGGCAGAATCCATTGATGGACTTTTCCAGCCAGTATAGGCTGCCTGTGCTCCTTGACTCAGGACCCCTTCCTCCATCTTCAAAGCCATCAAAATAGCATCTTCTCTGCTCTCATCCTCACATCTTCCCTTTACGCCTTTCTTTTACCCCTCTTATGAGACTCTTGTGATTGTATTGGGCCCACTAGGATAATTCAGGATAATCTTGCCATATCAAGATCTTTAAGTTAATTGTATTTATGAAGTTCTGTCTGCATTTAACATTTATGGGTTCCAGAACTTAAGACATGGACATCTTTGTGAGATATTATTCAGCCTACCAGATGGGAGGAAAAATATAGGCAATATTTCATAGAGTGTAGGAATAACATAGCTCAGAATTGTTGATACAAGTAAAAATAAAGGTAAAGCTTTAATAGTGTTTGACTTGAAGTCTTTGGAAAGCCCAAGTACTGCCTTTTTGAGGTCTGCTCTCTGTACCCATATCTGAAAGAGCTACACACAAAAGGAGAACTAAGTATTGTTTCATGGTTCGTTGGATCAATGCTCAGTCTCCTACCCCTTCCCCCAGCTCCCCAGTGCAGAACCCAAGTGAAGCTGAGTCAGATGCCAGAGTTTAAGTGTGAGGAAGTTTTGCTTTCCTCCCTCATCCCCATGTCATGCACTTTTCCAACATTATAGGTCAGAAGCAGGAAAAAAAAGTGAAATTATATGTATATCCTTTAACACAGTAACCCTTCTGGTTAATACACATCACTGTGTGGTGGTATCATCTTTGACATAGATCATTCCTTCCTTCTCCTCAAGTTGGCAGAATTGTACAATTCTTTGCAGCTCCTTTTCATTTCCCCTTATTGGCATACCATTAATAGAAATGTTGCTATCTCCCCAGAGTAGGATACTTTACTTGCTATAAGGTGTGCAGGTGTGGAACCACACAGGCAGGAGTGTTGACACATTGAAGCTCCTGGAAGGTGGGAAAGATGCTGGCACGCCATGAGGAATGGCTGATGGAAGCAGACGTGTTTCAATTAACCTAAAAGGTTGAGCACAATGAAGGACAGAAACGGATATGCACCTAACAGAAGCAGAATATATTAAGAAGAGGTGGCAAAAATACACAGAAGAACTATACAAAAAAGATATTAATGACCCAGATAACCATGATGATGTGATCACTCACCTAGAGCCATAAATCTTGGAGTGTGAAGTCAAGTGGTCCTTAAGAAACATAACTACGGACAAAGCCAGTGGAGGTGATGGAATTCCAGTTGAGCTGTTTCAAATCCTTAAAGATGATTCTGTTAAAGTGCTACATACTTTATGCCAGCAAATATGGAAAACTCAGCAATGACCCCTGGACTGGCAAATGTCGGGTTTCATTCCAATCCCAAAGAAGGACAATGCCAAAGAATGTTCAAACTACTGCATAGCAGCACTCATTTCACATGCAAGCAGAATAATGCTCAAAATTCTCTAAGCCAGGCTTCAACAATAGATGAACCGAGAACCTCCAGATGTTCAAGCTGGATTTAGAAAAAGCAGAGGAACCAGAGGTCCAGTTGCCAACATCTGGTGGATCATAAAAAAAGAAAGAGAATTCCTGAAAATCATCTACCTCTGCTTCATTGACTATGCTAAAGCCTTTGACTGTGATGGTGTGGATCACAACAAACTGTGGAAAATTCTTCAAGAGATGGATATACCAGACCATGTTACCTGCCTCCTGAGAAACCTGAATGCAGGTCTAGAAGCAACAGTTAGAACCAGACATGGAACAACAGACTGGTTCCAAATCGGGACAGGAGTATGTCAAGGCTGCATATTGTCACCCTGCTTATTTAACTGATATGCAGAGTACATCATGCAGAGGTGGAATGAGATGGGGTCGGCCCTGCATGGGAGCTCTGGCAGGGAGATTCCCAGTCACGAAGGAGGGAAGCGTGATGTAGAAAGAGGATGCCTCATACCTGAGAAGCCTTGCTCTGATGTTCACTTTCTGATACTTCTCAACAGTTTTCTTTTGAAGATTGAAAAATAATAAAACAGACTTTTGCTTTTTGTGTGTTTTTATACTCATTGTTTGCTAATGGATTTTTGAAAGACTTTAGGCTAGATGCTGTTTGTAGGTCAACCCAGCCCTCACTTGTTCTGCCCACAGCCTGCATCTTCACCCTGTGCCTCGTCTGCCTGACCCCTGAAGGTACTGAGTGTGCACTTGTGGACTTAGCTCCTTGCTCTTCAGTTTACCCAGGTGGTTGTGATTAAATAAGTTGAGTACATAAAGACCCTCCCTTTGCTCAGGTTTTGCAGAACTTCATAGAAGGTTTCACTCCTTGCTGGACACAGACACCACCTAAGCAGATAACTTGCCTCATATTTTTGTGTTTTAGGAATGCGGATGTGCCCTGGAGAACAGTTGGACAGGACTGAGTTGTTTATTTTCTTTACCTCACTTCTGCAAAAATTTACTTTTAGGCCTCCAGGTTATGAGCAGCTGAGCCCACAGTTCAGAGTGAGCCTCACCATCTCCCCAGTCAGCCACTGGCTCTGTGCTGTTCCTCCAGCCAGATTGTTGGGGAGTAGGAGGGGAATGAAAGCAAGAAGAATGAGCTTGTGCCCCTGCCCCCCACCTCATAGCAGGGCACCTGCTCCGAAGTGAGGGACCAGCATCCAGTACCTCTAGGACAGGTCACAGGAACTGGACTCAGAGGAAACTGGATCCAAACCCTAGCTTTACCATCTCCAGTGGAACCTTGAGCAAGTCAGTTACACTGTGAGTGATTTCATTTTCATCTGGGAAATATAAAGTGAAAAATGAGCCTTCTGTAAAGAATGAGTTGCTATAAAAACCAGAGGAAATAATGGGCTTCAAGTGGCTTGGAAACCATGCAGTGTATCACAGAAGTCATAGCTCTGATCTGCCTCCTGTGTCCTTCCTTAGATGGGGACTTGCTTCTGGTCTGTTGAGATGGCCTAGGTGAAAGCAGAGCCAAATGGTGGATAAGAGTTAGAAGTTTGGCCTGGAGAAGCCATGGAGGTCGGCCAGAAAGGCCCTCACACTTCATAGCACCGGGCAGGCTTATCCTGCTTCTGCCTCAGACTGGCCCCTGGGAAGTCACTGGGCTGGTAGATTCCTGATTGATAGGCAGAGTTTTACAGACAAGTGGTTTGTCTGGTCTACCTAAGAAACTCTACCTTGGCCTTAGACACTAGAGCTAAGAAGAATGTCAAATGTACAAATGTGGAAATTGGGTTAGAGAGAAACAAGTGTGAAAATATTTCCTGTCTGTAAGGTGCCTCCTTACATTCATTCCTCTCTCATGCGTTTATTCTCAACTCCACTATTGCTGTCAACAATGTGGTGGTTGTGATCTTTTCTTGAAAATTGATTGTCAGCTATGGTTGACTAGCATTTCCAACCTAAACACAACTGATGAGCACTGGTAGAGTGTCTTATGCTGAAACTAAAGCACCAATACTTTGGCCACCTATGTGAAGAGCCAACTTATTAGAAAAGACCCCAATGCTGGGAAAGATTGAGGGCAGAAAAAGATGAGGGCAACAGAGGATGGGTTGGATGGCATCACGGACTCAATGGACATGAGTGTGAGCAAACTCCAGGAGATGGTGATGGACAGGGAGGAGGCCTGGTTTGCTGCAGTCCATGGGGTCACAAAGAGTCGGACATGACTTAATGACTGAAAAACAACAACAACAGAGTACTTTATAGCAGTAAACAGAAATGTGGGAATCCTGTTGAGCCCTCCTGTGTGTGGTCACTGAGGAGAGAAAATGGCATCAACCAAAGGGCCAGGTCCCACTTAGCATCCTTGGGCTTTGGATACCGATCCCATTCAGACATAAAATGAAACTTGGTAAACACCCTAAACCTTATAGAAGGTCTTTTTCCTAAGGCTGTCAGGACTTAGAAATTTAAATAGCTCAGAACAAAAAGGACCATGAGAACATGGGGATAACCGATCCTATTGCTCAGGATTCAGTAAAAGCCAATCCAATGAATACCATTAGAAAAGGAAATCGACCAAGTAAGGGGGAGAGAAAGAAACAGAATCTGGTTGGAGCTAACCTGAGCCTGTTGGAGCCAAGAGTAAGTCTTGGTGAAATGATTTTGTTTCCTAAACAGGAAGATTTTATTTCCTAGACAGGAAACAGAGGAAGTTTTGTGTAAACTTGATTGATGTAGCCTGGAACCCCAGCCTGTGGTGCTTTTCAGTAAAAGCTGTGTCTCATCCAGAATGTCACAGAACTTGTCATGGAATCTGAATTTGCTCATAGAATTTGGTCTGAATCCCCAGCCACCCCCAACCAGAATGCACTTTCTGTGTAACTTCCTGGAAAGTTGCATCTCTGCAAAGCACCACAAATGATACTTCTAGAATAAAACCAATATAACCAGACCTTGAACTTCCTGAATATCTGAGACCTTGTCTTCCACTTCTTTTTTCTCCAATCAGATCGTCCATATAGGCAACTGAGAAACTGGCCATATTTCTATCCATTATGTGCTCAGTCTCATCTGTTTGATAAAAGACTGTATTGGAGTCATATCTGAGGTCCATTCCTGCTCTGCTGTGCATTTTCCATGATTCCAGAAGGAGAAATATTTACCTTCTCCAATGGAATCAGTGGAAAACCCCTGAATACTCATCCTGCCTAATAGATGCAGCGGGACTCAGGCTCAAGAAGCATGTGACCACAGTTAACCAGAAGCTTGGGGACACAAGACGGAGTAGCTGAATTTTCTGACCATGTGAAATGTCTCCTTTTTTTCCTCAAGCTCGTATTTTAGAGACTCTAAAATATGAATTCTCTAGTAAAAGCATTACACAAGGGTTTTGCTTTCTGTCCTTTTGCAGCTCTCTTATCCCTCATCTGTTTTCGAAGCTCCAGGTCCCCTCTGCCTCGCCTTTGTATCTGTGAATGACACATAGTGTGGAAGCATATGACATGTTCCATGACATCGTGGGTGAGACGCGGATTTTACTAAAAAGCACCCCAGCCTTGAATATTCCCTTCACCCTCATCCTGCCTTAGAGACCCAAACATGCATAGGCTGCTGTGAAAATTAGTCAGATTGGAGGTTGGACTCTTACAAGCAGATGAGGAACACAGCACTCTGCATACCCTGAGTTGTACAGAAATGTGTTCTGGTCCAAATGGCTGGAGGTTGTGCACCAGAAAGGGGGGTCTATCAGACGGGGCCACCTCCCAGGCCCCTATATATTTATAGGGGCCTGACTGTAGGCGGAGGCTGGCAGATGGCTAAGAAACAAGGGGAGCTACTTGGATGTTTCCTTATTAGACCTGGGAACTCCACAGTCTACCTGCATGTCAGGGTCTTCTCCCTGTGATCTGACTCAAGCCTGCTTGTTGCTAAGATATCATGACAGAGCTGGAGGGTACTGAGAATGACAGTCCACGAACATTCGTCCACGTTAATCACCCCAAACTCCTATCTGTATTTTCTCTTCTTAGCAAGATGAGACTACTCTGTTCTAAATCTACCCCACCCTCCAACATTCTTGTGGTTCAATAAATTGGCCCATTTCATCCAGGCTATCAAATTTGTGAGCTTATAGTTATTCATAATATTACTTTCTTATAATGTCCATAAGATGAGTAGTTACAGCACTTGTTCAGTTACAATAATAATTTATACCCTCTCTTTTTCTCAGCAACTTGGCTAGATGTTTGCCAATTAAATTTTTTTTTAATTTTCACTTTCTTCAATTTCTCCATTTGGCTTCTATTTTCAATTTCATTCATTGCTGCTCTTATTTTTGTTATTTATTTTCTTGTGCTTTCTTTAGATTTAACTTTCTTTTCTTTTTATACAATCATGAGTTTGACATTTAGATTGTTATTCCAGACCTTTCTTCTTTTCTAACATATGAATTCAATGCTTTAAATTTTCCTCAAAGCACTGACTACACTTCATCCATACATTTTGATAAGCTGTATTTTCATTTGTTCAAAGATATTTATTTTTTAGAGATTTCTTCTTTGAGCCATGTTTATATATATCAGTATCTTGTTCAATATTCAAGTGGTTTGAAGTTTCCCACCTGCTATTCTTTAATTGATTTCAAGTTAGCTCAATTTTGTTACAAAAGCATAATTTGTGTAATTTCTCTATTGATATTTGATAACGTGTGTTTTATATTCAAATGTGGCGTATTTGATAAATGTTCTACATGAGCTTCAGAAGAATATGCATGCTGCTCTTGTTGGATGATGAATTCTATAAAGGTTAATTGGATCAAGGTAACTGATAATGCCATAGATTTCAACTTTGCTTTTACTGGTTTTCTGCCCTTTGGTCCTGTCCATTGATGGTAGAGGGGTATTCAAGTCTCTGACTACTAATCTGTTTTTCCTTGTGGTTCCATCAGTTTGCCTGCATGCATTTTGAAGCTCCCTTGTTAGATGCACACACATACAGTTGCTATGTCTTCTTGGAAAACTGACCTTGTTTCATTACGTAGTGCCCTTCTAAAGTTTATGATATTCTCCTTGCTCTGATATCAGCAATTAATACAGTTACTCCAGTTTTCTTTGATTGCTGTTAGCATGGTATATCTTCCTCCAACCGTTAAATTCCAATCTATCTGTGTCTCCATAATTAAAGTAGGTCTGTTCTAGACAGCATTAAGTTAGGTCTTTGTGTGTGTGTATGGAGGATCAAAGCCAATCAATAGGAGATCTACTTGTTTTAGGAGCTTCCCAGGTGGGACTGGTGGTAAAGAGCCTGCCTGCCAATGCAGGAGACACAAGAGACACAAGTTCAACCCCTAGGTTGGGAAGATCCCCTAGAAGAGGGCACCACCACCCACTCCAGTATTCTTGCCTGGGAAATTCTA
>ML662868.1:1341-13249 GCA_007570785.1 Antilocapra americana
CATTATCCAGAGTGAAGTAAGCCAGAAGCAAAAACAACAATACAGTATATTAACGCATATATATGGAATTTAGAAAGACAGTAACGAGAACCCAACATGGGAGACAACAAAAGGAACGCAGATGTATAGAAAAGACTCGTGGACTTTGTGGATGAGTGTAAGGGTGGGATGATATGGGAGAAGGGCATTGAAGCATGTTAATTGTCATGTGTCTAATCAATCGCCAGCCCAGGATTGATGCTCGGGACTGGTGCAGCGAGATTTCCCGGGGGGGAGGGAAGAGGGAGGGGGGTTCCGGAGGGGAAGCATATGTAAACCCATGGTGATATCATGACAATGTATGGCAAAAACAATAAAAAAAAAAGTAAATGGATTAAATGTTCCAACCAAAAGACACAGACTAGATGAAAGGATGAATGGATACAAAAACAAGACCCATATATATGCTGTCTATAAGAAACCCACTTCAGACCTCAAGATACATATAGACTCAAAGTGAGAGGATGGAAAAATATATTCCATGCAAATGGGAAGCAAAAGACAGCTGAAGTAGCAATTCTCATATCAGACAAAATAGACCTTCAAATAAAGATTACAAGAGATAAAGACACTACATAATGATCAAGGGATCAGTCCAAGAGGAAAACATAACAATTGTAAATATCTATACACCAAACACAGGAGCACCTCAATACCTAACAGAAACACTAGCAGACATAAAAGGAGAAACTGACAGTAACACAATAAGAGTAGGAGACTTTAACATCCCACTCACACCAATGGACCGATCATCAAAACAGAAAATTAATAAGGAAACACAAGTCTTAAATGATACATTAGATATCTTATCATTGGTATCTTCAGGACATTCCATCCTAATGCAAAAGAACACACCTTCTTTTCAAGTGCACATGGAACATTCTCCAGGATAGACCACATCTTGGGTCACAAATCAAACCTCATTAAATTTAAGAAAATAAATTCATGTCAAGCATCTTCTCTGATGACAGCACTATGAGACTAGATATCAATTACAAGAAAAAAACTGTAAGAAACACAAAGAGATAGAGATTAAACAACACATTTCTAAATAACCAACAGGCTACTGAAGAAATCAAAGGGAAATCAAAAAATTTCTAGAAACAAATGACAATGAGAATATGACAGTTCAAAACATTTGGGATGCAGCAAAAGCAGTTAGAAGAGGGAAGTTTATAGCAATACAATCCTACCTCAAGAAACAAGATAAACATTGAATAGACAACCTAACTTTACACCTAAAGCAATTGAAAAAGAAGAAGAAAAAAACCCCAAAATTAGTAGAAGGAAAGAAGTCATAAAGATCCAAGCAGAAATAAATGAAAGAAGCAATAGTAAAGATTAATAAAACTAAAAGCTGCTTCTTTCAGAAGATAAACAAATTAGCCAGACTAACCCTTAGCTAGACTCATCAAGAAAAAAAAAAGAGTCAAATCAACAAAATTAAAAATGAAAAAGGAGAGGTTACAACAGACAATGCAGAAATACAAAGGATTGTAAGGGAATATTATGAACAACTATATGGCAATAAAATAGATAACCTGGAAGAAATAGACAGATTCTTAAAAAAGTTCAATCTTCCAAGACTGAACTAGGAAGAAATAGAAATTGTAAACAACCCAATTACAAGCACTGAAATTGAAGCTGTGATCAAAAATCTCCCAAAAAACAAAAGGCCAGGACCAGATGGCTTCACAAGAGAATTCTATCAAACATTTAGAGAAGAGCTAATGCCTATCCTTCTAAAACTCTTTCAAAAAATTGCAAAGGAACACTTCCAAACTCATTTTACAAGGCCACCATCATCCTGATACCAAAACCAGAGGAAGACAACACAAAAAAAGAAAACTACAGGCCAATAGCACCGATGAACATAGATGCAAAAATCCTCAACAAAATTTTAGCAAAGAGAATTCAACAACACATCAAAAAGCTCATATACCATGATCAAGTTGGGTTTATTCCAAGGATGGAAGGATTCTTTAATATACAGAAATAAATCAATGTGATATACCATATTAAGAAATTGAAAGATAAAAACCATATGATCATCTCAATAGATGCAGAAAAAGCCTTTGACAAAATTTGGCACCTATTTATGATTAAAACTCTTCAAAAACTGGGTGTAGAAGGAACCTACCTCAACATAGTGAAGGCCATATATGATAAGCCTACAGCAAACATTATTCTCAATGGTGAAAAACTGAAAGCATTCCCCCTAATGCTAATCAGGAACAAGACAAGGATGTCCACTTTCACCACTATTATTCAACATAGTTCTGGAAGTCTTTTTTGATTATTATAGCAATCAGAAAAGAAAAAGAAATAAAAGGAATCCAGATAAGAAAAGAAGAAGTAAAGCTCTCATTATTTGCAGATGACGTGATACTATAGCTAGAAAACCCTTAAGATAGTATCAGAAAATTACTAAAGCTAATCAGTGAATTTAACAAAGTTGCAGGATACAAAATCAATACACAGAAATCACTTGCATTTCTATACACTAAAAATGAAAAATCAGAAAGTGCAATTAAGGAATCAATCCCATTCACCACTGCAACAAAAAGAATTAAATATCTAGGAATAAACTTACCTAAGGAGATGAAAGAACTGCACACAGAAAATTATAAGACACTAATGAAAGAAATCAAAGACGACATAAACAGATGGAGAGATATTTCATGTTCCTGGGTAGGAAGAATCAGTATTATGAAAATGACTATACTACCGAGTGCAATCTACAGATTCAATGTGATCCCTATCAAATTACCAATGGCATTTTTCACAGAACTAGAACAAAAAACTTGACAATTCGTATGGAAACACAAAAGACCCCGAATAGCCAAAACAGTCTTGAGAAAGAAGAATGGAGCTGGAGAAATCAACCTTCCTGACTTCAGGTTATACTACAAAGGCACACTCATCAAGACTGTATGCTACTGGCACTAAAACAGAAATATAGACTAATGTACAAGATAGAAAGCCCAGAAATAAACCAATGCAACTATGGGTACCTTATTTTTGACAAAAGAGGCAAGAATATACAGTGGGGCAAAGAGACAAGAATATACAATGGGGCAAAGATAGCTTCTTCCATAAATGGTGAAATGGGAAAACTGGACAGCTACATGTAAAAGAAAGAAATTAGAACACTTTCTAACACCATACTCAAAGATAAACTCAAAATGGATTAAAGACCTAAATGTAAGACCAGAAACTATAAAACTCTTAGCAGAAAACATAGGCAGAACACTCTATGACATAAATCAAAGCAATATCCTCTATGACCCACCTCCTAGAGTAATGGAAATAAAAACAAAAGTGAACAAGTGATTAAACTTAAGAGTTTTCACACAGCAAATGAAACTATAAGCAAGGTGAAAAGAAAATCCTCAGAATGGGAGAAAATAATAGCAAATGAAACAACTGACAAAGGATTAATTTCCAAAATATACAAGCAGCTCATACAACTCAATGCCAGAAAAACAAACAACCCAATCAAAAAGTGGGTAAAAGACCTAATCAGACATTTCTCCAAAGAAGGCATACATATGGCTAACAAACACATGAAATGATGCTGAACATTGCTCATTATTAGAGAAATGCAAATCAAAACTACAATGAGATAACACCTCACACCACTCAGAATGGCCTCATCAAAAAATCTACAAACAGTAAATGTTGGAAAGGGTGTGAAGAAAAGGGAACACCCTTGTACTGTTGGTGGGAATGTAAATTGATACAGCCACTGTGGAAGATGGTATGGAAATTCCTTAAAAAAACTAGGAATAAAACCACCGTATGACCAAGCAATCCCATTCCTAGGCATATACCCCAAGGAAACCAAAATTGAAAGAGATGCATGTATCCCATTGTTCATTGCAGCACTATTTACAATAGCTAGAACATGGAAACAACCTAGATGTCCATCGACAGATGAATGGATAAAGAAGTTGTGGTATATATACACAATAGAATATTAATCAGCCATAAAAAGGAACACATTTGAGTCAGTTCTAATGAGGTGAATGAACCCAGAACCTATTATACAGCGTAAAGTGAGTCAGAAAGAGAAAGATAAATACAGTATTCTAACACATATATATGGAATCTGGAAAAATGGTACTGAAAAATTTATTTACATGGCAACAGTGGAGAAACAGACATAGAGAATAGACTTATGGACATGGGGAGTGGAGAGGAGAGGGTGAGCTGTATGGAAAAAGTAACATGGAAACTTACATTACCATATGTAAAATATATAGCCAATGGGAATTTTCTGTATGGCTGGCTCAGGAAACTCAAAAAGGGGCTCTGTATCAACCTAGAGGGGTGGGGTGGGGAGGGAGATGGAGGGAGTTTCAAAAAGAGAGTATATATGTCTACTTATGGCTGATTCATGACAGAAAACAGCAAAATTCTGTAAAGCAATTATCCTTCAATAAAAAATTCATTAATTTTTTTTTAAAAAAAGCTTTTTTTTTTTTTAACTTTCCCAGCAGTGGTCCATCTAGTCAAAGTTATGGTTTTTCCAGGAGTCATGTATGGATGTGAGAGTTGGACTGAGCTGAGCTCTGAAGAATTGATGCTTTTGAACTGTGGTGTTTGAGTAGACTCTTGTGAGTCCCTTGCACTGCAAGGAGATCCAACCAGTCCATCCTAAAGGGAATTAGACCTGAATATTCATTGGAAGGACTGATGCTGAAGCTGAAACTCCAATACTTGGGATACCTGATGCAAAGAACTGACTCACTGGAAAAGACTCTAATGCTTGGAAAGATTGAAGGCAGGAGGAGAAGGGGATGACAGAGGATGAGATAATTGGATAGCATCACCAACTCTATGGACATGAGTTTGAGTAAGCTCCAGGAGTTGGTGATGGATAGGGAAGCCTGGTGTGCTACATGACTGAGCGACTGAACTGACTGACTGCCTTGAGGAAGTGCTCTGCAACACCTTAGATATACAGTGGTGATTTCCCACTTCTTCCCCCAAAGGATCCTACGGTTGCAGAGTCATTTCACATTATGAAAAAGGGAATACGGTACTCTTTTTTTTTTTTTCATACAGCATCTGACCTGACACTGGTACCGGGGACCTGAAACATCATGACCCCCAGTTAAAGTGGATCATACAGAGATCAGATAATAAGTGGAGTTCTGGTCCAAAAGGACACCCCATTGGTTCAGTGGATCCACGTATCTGCTGTGTGGTCATTTTCCTAATCCCACTGGGAACATCATCAAAGTGGATGTGATTTTCAGTTTAACAGAATGATTATATTGGTGTCCTAACCTGCTATGAGAGAAATAACTGTAGGAATGACCAAATGGAAGTCTCAGAAGCTGCCTTCTGCCTGAGCCAAGATAGTGAATCAAAAACAATACTGCATCTTGAAGATAATGGCAGAAACTAAGCCAATACCAAAAACGTAAAGGTGCTGAGACGGTAGTCATCCGTTACTCCAGTCACTTTAGCTGCAGTCACTTAATTGCAGAAATTAAGTTGAGGGTGATCTACACAACTCAACTAAGTGGAAGCTCCAGTTACAGTTTCCATACAGGACTGGTCTCTTTACCAGGGTAATCAGCAGTGCCTCAGGTCAGTGATATGCAGCTCTTGGTATGGCAAAAATTCATTCTTTTCAATCCCATCAGGAAGGATCAAAGCAGTATGCAAGTGAACATTCACCTGCAACAGACAGAAAAACACATTCATGCTTTTGTGCCAGGGCTGTATTAACTCTCCCACTATTTGTCATAATACAGTCCTAAGGGATTCTTTTTTTTAAAGAAATATTTGGTTTTTTTTGTTTTATTTTTGGCTGTGCCGGGTCTTTGTTCCTCCGTGCAGGCTTTCTCCAGCGCACGATCTTCTCACTGAGGTGGCTTCTCTTGTTGTGGAGCACAGGCTCTAGGACACTCAGGCTTCAGTAGTTCTGATGCACGGGCTTAGTTGCCCTCCAGCATGGGGTCTTCCTGGACCAGGGATCAAACCATGTCCCCTGCAAGCGGATTCTTAACCACTAGACCACCAAGAAAGTCCCCAAAGAGATCTTGATTGTACACTGTGCACAATAGAGCCTGGTCCACTATATTAATAAAATTATGGTAATTGGACCAGATGAACAAGAAGTGGCAAGTACTCTGGAGGATATGGCCAGACACATTCCAGAGAACAGATAACAGCCCTGAAAAGACTCAAGGGCCTGTCCTATCTGAAAATTTTAGAAATCTAATGGTTTGAAGCATTCGCAGAACACCCCCTCAAAAATGTAAGATAAATCCTTGTACTTCTTCCCATGGAGGAAAAAAGGCACAGCACTAGGTAGGCGGCTTCAGACTTTGGAGATACTTTCTGACCCATGTATGTAGCTCAGATGGTGAAGAATCTGCCGGCCATGCACGAGACCTGGGTTCAATCCCTGGGTCAAGATCCCCTGGAGAAGGAAACGGCAACCCATTCCAGTATTCTTGCCTGCAGAATCCCCATGGACAGAGGAGCCTGGCGGGCTATAGTCCATGGGGTCGCAAAGAGTCAGACAGGACTAAGCGACTAACACCCACACACATGCGCACTGGTGCCTCAGAAGGCCTAGTGTAAGAGAGAGCTCTGCGACTAATTCACACTGGTATAAGCAACCCTTCCGCTTGAACCCAGCATACCCCACGGTGTGGAGGGTCTCCTCAGTAAATAAGAATGCCGTGAGGGTTTTCTGACAAGCCTCAATGGGACAGTCACATTGCAGACCTCTAGGTTTCTGGAGGAAGATCGCACTGTCTGCAAAAAGCATCTCCAGGCAGACTACTGAGTGTGTGAACGTTGACCGGAGCAGAGCTGTCCGCTGCAGTCTGTTGTCACGCCGACCAAGTAGTTTGCCAGGGCAGTATCCTATTTTACAATAAGAGTTGCATCTAGGAAGGCAAATTCATCAGCTTACCTGGGCAATTTGATTGTCTTCTAGGTGTCACAGAAAAGAAACTGCCAAGGGAATTTTACAAACTGCGGCCTCAGAATTAGTTTAATAAAGACAATTATTTGATAAATAGTATGCACATTATTCCTTAAAACTAGTTTGTCCACTTTCTGTTGTGCATGTCTTTCTCTGAAACATCTTTCCTAGCTATAATTATCTACTTTACAATATCCTCCTATTTTCAGTCTAGTATTGGTTCTGTAGTTTCAGTTTTTACATGTTGATTTTAATCCATCTTGAATTTATTTTATATGTAGTATAATGTAGTGATCTATTATTTTTCCAAATTAATGGTAAATTTTTCTATCACTTAGCCTTTCCTTTCACCAATGATAGGAAGTTTTGCTTTCATAATACACTAATTTCTCAAATATACATGGTTCTGTTTATGGATTCTCTAATATGTGCAATTGACTTCCTGTACTGATAGCACTCTGTTTATTTATTATGGCTTTATATTACTTCTTGATCTCTAGTTCGATATATCCCCTTTAGTATTCTTTTGTTTGTGTTTGTTGAATTTTTAGATCCCTGTTATTGTGCAATTTCTCTTCCAGATAAAATTTTAATCGAAAGGTTTATGACATAATTGTAGATTCACATGAGGGTTTAAGAAATAATACAGAAAAGAACTAATGTATTTTACCAAGTTTCTCTCAAATAGCAGGACTTATAAAAGTGTGAGATATATATATATAAAACAGTATATTAAGCTGTATATTAAAACAGTGTACAATCTACCAATCTTATTCAGATCTTCCTACTTTTACCTGTATTCATTTGTATGTTTATCTGTGTTCTCCTTTATACAATTTTATCACATGCATAGATTCATGTATTTACCATCACATTCCAGACAGTGGACAGTTCCCTCATTCCAATAACCCTTTATTTGACCTTTTATAACCATTCTGCCTCCCTCCAACCTGCATGCCTCACCCCAGTCACTGTTAACTGTCCTCTGGTTCTAAAATGTTGTCATTTCAAACGTATTATAAAAGGAGAATCATACAGAATATAACCTTTGGAATTAGAATTTGTAACTTTATTCACTCAGCATAATTCCCTGTAAATTCATTCAGTTTGTATGTATTAATACATACAGTAAAAAGTGTTTACTGCCAAGTTGCATTCCATGGCATGCATGGAATGCATGGAACAGTTTGTAAAACTGTTCATCTGTTGAAGATTATCTGGGCCAATGCCTCATTTTAGGTATTACAAATAAAGCTGCTATGAATACTGTATACAGATTTTTGTGTAAACATGAATTTCTATTCCTCTGGATAGATACCCAAGTCTACAATCACTGGCTTTTTTGGTAATTAGGTATTTAGCTTTTTCAGAGCTGGCAAGATATTTTCCAGAGTGGTTGTACCATTTTACACTCTCACTAGCAGTGTATGACTGATTTGGTTTCTCTACATTCTTGATAGCATTTAATGTTGTTACTATTTTATTTTAGTAATTCTGATAGGTGTGTAGTAATGTCTCATTGTGGTTAAAATCTGCGTTTTTCTGATGACTGATGATGTGAAACAACTGTTACGTCTCTATTTGCCATCTGCATATTCTCCCCAGTGAAATACCTCTTCATGAATTTTGTACATTTTCTAATTGGATTGTTTGGGGAGTTTTGTTTGTTTGTTTCTTCCTTGCTAATCAGTTTGAGAGGTCTTTATATGTTATGTATGTGGGTGTGCACTCAGTCATGTCTGACTCTTTCCAACCCCCTGGACTGTAGCTCACCAGGCTCCTCTATCCTTGGGATTTTCTAAGCAAGGCTACTGAAGTGGGTTTCCATTTCCTACTCCAGGGGATCTTCCTGACCCAGGGATCGAACCCACATCTCTTACATCTCCTGCATTGGCAGACGGTTTCTTTACCACTAGAGCCACCTGGTAAGCCCATTGTTAAATGTGTGTTTGTAAATATTTTCTCCAAGTCTGTATATTATCTTTTCGTCCTCTCCACATAAGCTTTTGCAAAGCAAAAGTTGTTTCAAAAAGTCCAATTTGTCAAACCTTTTTGTTTATGGATCATACTTTTGATGGCAGTTCTGAGAACTCTGTATAGCTCTAGGTCCCAAGCATTTTCTCTTATTTGAAAAAAATTTTTAATGGATTTATATTTTAATTTTTAAATTGGTGACATTTAAAAAAAATAGTTCTTACATACGTTTTGAGGCTTAGGTCAAGGCTCACTTTTTTCTTTTCTTTTTGGCCTGGAAATATCCAGTTGCTCCATACTGTTTACTGAAAACACAGTCCTTTATTGAGTTATTTCTGTATTTTTGTCAAAGTTTGCCTGAGAAGTCTGTGTGAGTCTACTTCTGAATTCTCTATTCTGTTTCACTGATCCACGTGTCTTTTCCTCTGTCAGTGCCACACCATATGATTAGTGGAGTGATAAATTAAACATCAGTGGGGACTTCCCCTGGTGGCTCAGTGGTAAAGAATTCACTTGCAAAGCAGGAACCTCAGGAGACGTGGGTTTGATCCCTGGGTTGGGACGATCCCCTGATAGAGGGCATGGCAACCCACTCCAATATTCTTGCCTGGAGAATCCCATGGACAGAGGAGCCTGGCGGGCTACAGTTCATGGGGCACACAGAGTTGGACACGACTGGGGACTTAGCAAGCAAGCATATTCAAAATAACAGCCCAAATACTTCCTACAGCTTTTAAGCACTGTCTGATCTGATCCCCTATGACCTCTCAAACTTCATTTCTTTCCTCTGCTTTTTTGCTCCCTCCACTCTGCCATGCTGTCCCCATTAAACACACTCACCTCTGGTACATTTCTTCTGCACATGCCTGCAGTACCCTTTATGGTCCTGCAAGCTCAGGACTGTTTGCCTTTGCTGTTCTCTGTCTGGAACTCTCCTTCCTCGGTAGTCACATGGTTTTCCCCTCCCTTCGTTCAAAGCCTTTAACTCAACCTCACCTCCATAAAGAGGCTTCTCCTAGCTATCTTACCCACAATTAAATCCTCCACTCTGTCACCCTCTATCATCTTACTCTGTCCTGTCTTTCTTCTTAGTGTTTTTGTATTAATATTGTTTATATCTATCATCCATTTCTACTGTGGATTATAAGCCCTAAAAGACTGGTAGAAATTGGTCTAGATTTCTTTGTTTGTTGTATTATTATAACTGTAACTCTAGTGCCTAGAACAGTGCCTGGCACATAGTAGGGACTAAAAAGTTTTCACCAACTAAAGGAATCTTTCTGTCTCAATCACAGAGCCTAGAATGTGGTGGGTACTGCAAAAAAAAAAAGTCACATAGATAGTTATGGAATCAAAGGGTATAAATTCTAGTTCTGTTGATTCAAAAACCAGATATGTTGGACTCCTAACCCCAAGTACCTGTGAATATGACCTTATTTGAAATAGGGCTTTGCAGATGTGTCAAGTTAAGATGGTACCAATTCTTATTATACGTTAAGATGGGCCAAATTCCAGTGAATATTGTTTTCATAAGGAGAGAGAGATTTGGAGACATGCAGACACACACATAGAGAAGACAAAGTGAAGACAGAGGCAGGGATTAGAACCACATTGTCACAACTCAAGGAACACCAAGGATCGCCAGCCGCCCCAGCAGCTGGAGCAGACCCAGGGACATGTCCCCCCTCAGGGCCTTCAGAGAGAGCATGGCTCTACCGACACCCGATTCCTTGATATTTTAGGTCTAGCCTCTAGAGTTGTGAAAGAATAAATGTCTGTTAAGTCACCCATTTTGTGATCATTTGTTATAGCAGCCCAAGAAAACTAATACAAAGGATGAGACGAACTAAGCTTTTCAAGCTGAGTGGTCAATTAACTGGTTTCACTCAATGCCAGAATTAGAATGCCTCTTTCCTGATTCTCAAACTCAGAATGCTGCTGTGCTTTGCTTAGTCGCTCAGTCGTGTCCAACTCTTTGCAACCCCATGGACTGTAGCCCACCAGGCTCCTCTGCCCATGGGATTCTCCAGGCAAGAATACTGGAGTGGGTTGCCATGCCCTCCTCCAGGGGATCTTCCCAACCCATGATTGAACCCAGATCTCCCACATTGCAGGTGGATTCTTTACCATCTGAGGCACCAGGGAAGCCCACAAATATTGGAGTGAATAGCCTATCTCTTCTCCAGAGGATCTTCTTAACCCAGGAATTGAACCAGGGTCTTTCTCATTGCAGGAAGATTCTTTACCAGCTGAGCTACCAGGAAAACCCCAAACTCAGTATACTTCCCCCTAAACTAGTACTTCTCAACTTTATTTTTGTTATCATCCCCCTTTAAGGAACCTTTTTATTTTTTTGTTTTGTTTTTTTAATTTTATTTTTTTAATTTAATTTATTTATTTTAATTTTCTTTACATTATCGTGTTGGTTTTGCCATACATTGACATGAATCTGCCATGGGTATACATGTGTTCCCCTTCCAGAACCCCCTTCCCACCTCCCTCTTGATTCCCTCTCTCTGAGTCATCCCGGTGCACCAGCCCTGAGCATCATATCTGGGCTGGCGATTGATTTCACATATGATGATTAACATGTTTCAATGCCATTCTCCCATATCATCCCACCCTTGCCCTCTCCCATAGAGTCCAAAAGACTGTTCTATACATCTGCATTTCTTTTGCTGTCTCACATACAGGGTTCTAGTTACCAACTTTCTAAATTCCATATATATGCGTTAGTATACTGTATTTTTGTTTTTCCTTCTGGCTTACTTCACTCTGGATAATAGACTCCAGTTTCGTCCACCTGAGTAGAACTGATTCAAATGAATTCTTTTTAATGGCTGAGTAATATTCCATTGTGTATATGTACCACAGCTTTCTTATCCATTCGTCAGTTGATGAACATCTAGGTTGCTTCCGTGTCCTAGCTATTGTAAACAATGC
>SRVM01027682.1:0-15769 GCA_007570785.1 Antilocapra americana
TTTTTTCAGTGAAGAGGGGAATCATTCACTTATCTTTTAGAAGATACTCACAGATTTCTACACATCTGTAACTTTATATATTTAGCATGTATTCAGGGTAAGCAAACTTTGATAGAGACCTATGATGTACCTTTCTTTGTGCTTTGATATTTTTATATTATGCATAAATAAGATAAAATAAGATACATTTGAAGTCTTTACCTTATACTAGGGACTATTGTCTCAGATTATGGTACTTCGCAAAAGAGAATCTTGTTCTTATGATATTCCTAGTCTTTACATTACAGTTGACCCTTGAACAATATTGGGGTTAGTGGCACTAACTACTGTTCCCCCTGCACAGTGGAAAACAGTGTCGCAAAAATGTAACTGTCAGTAATCTACCATTGACCAGAAACCTCACTGAAAAACATTTGATTTTAACACATATTTTGCATGTAATATGTATTATATGGGCTTCCCTTGTGGTTCAGCTGGTAAAGAATGCACCCTCAGTGCGGGAGACCTGGGTTCCATCCCTGGGTTGGGAAGATCCCCTGGAGAAGGGAAAGGCTACCCACTCCAGTATTCTGGCCTGGAGAACTCCATGGACTGTATAGTCCACAGGGTCGCAAATGGTTGGACATGACTGAGCAACTTTCACTTTCACGTGATGTATTGGCTTCCCAGGTGGTGCCGCCAATGATAAAGGACTGGCCTGCCAATGCAGGAGATGTAAGAGATGTAGATTTGATCCCTGGGTTGATAAGATCCCCTGGAGGGAAGGCGTGGTGATCCTTGCCAGTGTTCTTGCCTGGAGAAACCCATGGGCAGAGGAGCCTGCTGGGCTACAGTCCACGGGGTCACATAGAGTCAGACATGACTGAAGCAACTTAGCACATATGTATTATATATTCAATAAAATGGGCTCTGCTGGTGGCTCAGTGGTGGAGAATTTGCCTGCCAGAGCAGGAGACACAGGTTCTATCACTGGGTCGGAAAGATCCCCTGGAGAAGGAAGTGCCAATCCACTCTAGTATTCTTATCTGGGAAATCCCATGGACCGAGGAACCTGGTAGACTTGAGTCCATGGGGTCATAAAGAGTCAAACATGACTAAACAACAGCAACAACATTCAATTCTATATCTTTACATAAAGCTAGAGAAAAGAAAAGGTAATTAAGGAAATCATAAAGAAAATACATTTATAGTATGAACTATATTTATCTAATAGCCTAACTTTATTTCTTCTGTTTAAAAATGAAAGTGAATTGTTTGTGTCTTAGTACCTTCATCAGTATTGTCTTATGTGATAGAAAACAATATTGCTGTTATACATACTACTAAGACTAGGCATCAAGGGGGAAAAGATAATGTGGAAGAGAGATTCACGTTTACCTACAGGTACAAAGATATGTACATTGATAGTTAAAGAAAAAGCAGTGCGATTGCTTAGTGGTAGCCTGGTTCAGTGGATGAGATTGCTTCACAGGAGTCTAAACTATACACTATGAATGAACCTTTATACAGTTTTTATAGCACATTGTCTAATAGCCATGTCTCTAAATGTATTAATTTTTTCTTACATTAAAAACAAAACACCTGTGTTGATAGGCTGATGGACAGTTTCTCTGTTTACAAGAGAGAGAGGTTTACTATATGGTAATGTAGTTCTTTGAAAACAGTTATAAAATGTGGAAATACTATCCCATTTAAAACAAGAATCTTGAACATCTGGGGATTGTGGTATCTGAGGGGGATCCTGGAACCGGTGCTCGAAGGACACAGAGTGACAACTATAGAATTCAAAAGTAAAGGTTTAGAAGGAGAAATCATTACCGAATTACAAGTTAGAGGCAACAACTAATATCACAAGATGAAGCAGAGGACTTTGGGAGGTAGAAAACGGTGCAGAAGGTGAAAGCATGCCGAAATTTGGAAATTGAAATCATTTGAAATGGCTGTAGCATACGGAAAACTAGAAAAGAGAGGGGTGAGCCTGGGGAGGGCAGCAGCAGCCAGGTTAGAAAATATTTAGTGAACTATGAAAAGATTTTGGACTTTATCAGAAGCATTTAGGGTTTTAAGTGGGAGAATAACATGACCTTTGTATTTGTTTATTTAAAAAATACTCTTGTTGTTGTAGTGAAGCTAATGGATTGAGCTGGAACAATTCTGGATGCAACAACAAAAGAAAAGTTTGTGGTTCTGAGAAACGTTTAGGAGATAGAATACACTGGTAGTGAAGGAAGGTTGAAGAGTCAAGGATAATTAATACCCAGTTTTCTCACTTGAGCAACCAAGTGAGGCACTTATTCAAAGACTACAGAGGCACTCAGCTTTTGAAAGAAACTTTATGTGAGGCTGACATGAGCATGAGACAATTTAAATGAAAAGGAACATGGAGAATTTGGGTAGATTTATGGAGTGAGTTTTGGGGTGGTGGCATGATGTGAGAATTCTCAGTACATTGGTGATATTTGAATTGCTGAGAATGGAAAGAAGAATGGGAAGTGAGTGTTTCTATAGTAGCATCAGAGAAGTGCTAAAAACATGCCATTTGGGGAATTGTAGGAGAAGACATGGAGGAGGGCATGGCAACCCACTCCAGTATTCTTGCCTGCAGAGTCCATGGACCGAAGAGCCTGGCAGTCTGCTGTTGGTAGGGTCGCGAGGAGTCGGACACGACTGAAGACTGAGCGCGCAATGGGCGCGGCAGACAGAAGGCAGTGTGTCGGCAAAGAGGGAAAGGCAGACAGAGGGCAGTGCGCAGGCAAAGAGGGAAAGGCAGACAGAGGGCAGTGTGGGCAAAGAGGGAGAGAGGCTGATGGTGGGGTGGGCGCATTCGCCAGTTTGCACGGGGTGAGCCTCCTGCTGTTACTTGTGAAGTACCAGTGTCACATCCTTGGGAAGCTGGGAAGAGGCACCCAGTTGGCGCCCTTGAATTGATGCCTGCTTGTTTCTTTATATCCCTGAGAAACCTAGAAGTGGAGGCAGAATGGGGGAAGCATGAGCAGTGAGGAATTAAAGTCACTGCATGTAAAAAAAAAAAAAAAAATCCTTTAAAGGCTTTGATCATGGAAGGAGGAAAGAGGTGGGGAGGATGTACTTTGTTTTGGGTTGGAGGAAGAGCTGAGGAGATTTAAATGCTAATGAGAAGAAGCCAGCAGGGAGAGGAGGGAAGGCAAGGTTGAAAAGTGAAGTTTCTAGAACTGAATACATTTATGTGGAGTTGGAGAAAATGGGATTATAAGCCCAAGATGAAGGTTTTGGAGCTTATAAGCAGAGAGGTAGGAAGGGGTAGATGCAAATAGGTTTGCATGTTTATTGCAAGAACTGTAGAAGTTATCTTCTGATACGTTGCATATTTTGCATCGAAATAAGTCAGATAAAATTTGAGGTTGACGAAATGGTGAATATAAGCTTATAAAAAATTAATATATACCATTAGATATGTAAATGTACATCATCTGTTTTCCGTGTTAGTGTTTATATAAGATGTTATTTGAGAAAAATAGTTACTTAAAAAAATTTGAGGCTGGTTGGAAAGGTGATGAAGATTAGAAATTTGAAGAGATTTCACGTTGGAAACAAGGGTTTCTGTAAAGCATTCCTTTGTAGAGGTTGACTATGAATAAACAGAGGCACAAATCTTGTGATCAGGAGAAAAATATAATGAGAGGGTGACCATGTGAGCAGATGACCAACTGGAGTGCAGCTGAAGCTCAGAGGGAATGGAAGCACGGGACTGTGAGGTCAGGCTTATGTATCGGTGATAAATTTGGGTATCGAAGTCGCTGATGGTGATGCTGGAGATTAGGTAAAGAGAAAACCCACTAGTTTTCAGTAAAAGAAGGATATTGCTGAGGAGGACAAAGGGCACTGTGTGAGTGATGCAAGTCTGAAAGCAGCAGCTTAGGGGCCACTGGCCAACGCAGGGTCTCCCTCTTGTGTGCAGGTGATGCGAAAGCTTCAAGGCAATTGAAATTGTTGAGAGTGGGCGTGAACATGGGAATCAGGTTCTGGCTAAATCTTAAAGCAAAGGTAATGGTCAGTGAAGTAAGACTAGTTGCTGTGGTTCTGAAATTCAAATGATAGGTTTTTATAATGTTTTGGACTTTTTCTCCTTGTCTGAAGACTGTAATTTTGGGTTTGGAACAATCTTAATGGATTTATTATATTTTTAACCATAAAAATGCACATATTCTGTATGAGGGTGAAATCCATACACCATTCTTTTTATCTTTTGAATTAATACATTAATCTGTTGCTTTGGTAATGAAAGACTTTGGGGTGGGATTGGGGACAAGCAGAACTAGGATTTCCAAGGCACTAGACCCCTTGTGGAGAGGACCTGTGTGAGGTGGTAGAATGCTACAGGAGGAGGCATCAATTGCTGACTCACACTTAGGTGTGATATGATTCACTTCTGTATAGGACCTGTGTAAGCTTTAGATGTGAGAGGATGCACAGAGGTGTTCAAAGACTGGCTGTTCTCTATTTCTTAGTTATTTCTAAATTTTAGCCTCTGGTGTCTGGTAGCATGTAGTATCTCCACTTTCAGTTCAGTTGCTCAGTTCTGTCTGACTCTTTGTGACCCCATGGACTGCAGTACACCAGGCCTCCCTGTCCATCACCAACTCCCGGAGCATGCTCAAGCTCATGTCCATTGAGTCGGTGATGCCATCCAACCATCTCATCGTGGGCTGTCCCCTTCTCTTCCTGCATTCAGTCTTTCCACTTTAGTGTGCTACTAAAGAGATACGTAGTTTTTATTAAAGCTATAATCTGTTTATCTCTTCAGACATACACCTTCTCATTTTCTTATTGTTTCTTATTGTTTATTGTGCCTCTAGAAGAAAATGGCACCTATATTAACATCAAATGAATTCATAATGCATCCATCTCTTACAGAAATTAGTTAATAATATTGGTTACAAAAGGTTTTACCTTTAAAAAGCATTTGAGAAGACTATCAATGCATTTACACACTTTATTTAAACTTTATTAGCTGTTTTTTTTTAGTATACCATAGTGGAAAACACATGAACAATTAAGTAACATCAATTACCTAAAGAAGTGCTTCCACCTGGTAAAAATGATGTTTAGGATGCAGATGGCAGTTTAGCTCATTCCTGCATAAGGTAGTTTATATCCTCTGCACTGTGTGATGATGCAGATACTCTCACTAATGACAGAGACAACCCAGAGGCACAGGGGAGCATGCCGTGTGTGTGGTTTTGTAGGGTTGAGTGTGCAGTGATGCTATCTCGAATGCCATGTCTGTGGAAGGAAAGAAGCCTTTGAGTGTACAGGAAACAGCAGAAGAAAGGTGAAATGCATTTAAAATGCATTATATTTTTAAACAATTAAAGAAAGAAAAGTTAAAAAGCCCAAGAAAGTAACTTTATTTACCCCTGATAAATTATAATTCCATAGGTTTTGGGTTGTATTTGTTTCATGATTTTGATTTTTTAAGGTTTAAAGCTAGCTCAAGCTTCAAAATAATCTCAGTCCATAATTTCAAGCAGATGCAGCACCCAGAAGTGTCCAACACAAAAGAAACAACTAATGTCAGCTCTTCTTTTTGTTATTGTTACTCATAACTCAAAACAAGCATTCATCCAGCTTTGTACCTAATGGCATACCAAATGTTGAACAGTAGGAAAGTTAATAATACATACTTTTAAAACTTTCAGTATTTTAATATGCTTAGAACAGTCCTAGCACCTTTTGTGTTATTGACCTTTGAACTGTCCCACTTTGTTTTTTAATGTGTCTTCCTGATCAAATGACACAGTAAATTCATTGAAGGCAAAAGTGTAGGCTTTATTTCCATTTCTGTATCTGTTTTAACATATGATACATAAATGAGACTCAATACATTTAGCATTATTATCAATATGTGTTGAATGGAGGCCCTGCAAATAAAAGGAAATTGGAAGGTGTAGACACTGAGGTATTTGCCATCATTTAAAAATGAATATGAAGTGAAATTGTAATATTATTTGAGTCTTAAGAGACCTGACATAATAATCCAAGACTCTTGTTATTCTTCTATGTATTTATTTTAGGGCATTTCTGCAGTGTGGCTTCTGGGCCTTTGATATCTCTTTTAAAACAATCCCTTTCATCCTCCTCTCCTATAGATTGGAGTTCTTAGTTGCAAATAACAGACTCCATTCTAACTATTCTAAATAGAAAAATAATTTTACTCAAAGCCTGTTATAGACCTCACAAACAACATTCCTAGTGTACTTAACATTTTCTCTAAAACATGATATTTTTATTTTCAATCATAATTATGAAATGAAATAAAAAAGCAGACTAAAAGTTTTCTTTTACTCACTTTTCAATACAATATAATGTCAGAAAAATTTTAATTCAATTATAAATTAAATCTATATTTCAGATTTTTCAAAAAAGTGATAGATTGATACCTTTATACTATGTTAATATTCTTCTTTAGAAATTGAAAATTACCTGTATATTAATCTGTCATAATAATGAATAATAACATTACAGTTTCTCTTTTCAACCCTTAGCTTTGGAGAATTTGTCACTCACTTAATAAAAATGGATTTCTCTGCATATTTTTATTCAATAATTAGTGTATACAATTTATTGATCCAACTTATAGCTGATTAAAAACAATTTTTATAATTTTAGCTTTGAATTAGTCAGAAGACATCAGATATGCAAATAATAGGTATAAATAATGTTTATTTTTAAGAATGAGAGCCTTGACATCTAAAACAAACCAGGTTGTTTAACCTGGTTAAACATTTTCACCTCTGACAGAGAAACTCCAAGAATGCTGTATTCTTATAAAGAATTAAATTAGAGTTCATGGATCTAGGAAGACTTATACAAGTAAACTGTTTCATATTAAAATGCAATACTGATAACTTTATTCAGAAATTTTCCACAATGTTTTTGTGATTGGGAAAGGAAGAATTTTACTATGTTTATTATTGAATATTAAAATCATTTTCTAGCTTAATCTGGCACTGAAATAAGAAACCCGGTTCAAATCCTCCTTTTGGTTATATAAGATCACTGTTACATAATCAAGGACATGTCCCTTAATCTCAGTAAGCCTCATTTTCCTCATCTGAAAAATCCATGTTTTTCAGGATTGATTGCACCCTATGCAAAGTACTTATTAGCTGAAAAAGAACGAACAAAACCTAAAGTCAGTAGAAGGAAGGAGATTAATAAAGATCAGAGAGGAAATAAAGTACTTAGCCTAGTATCAGTATAGCACATAGGTGATAGCTTATAAGCAAAAAACTGTTGACATGCCTGCATATTTTTCTGGTTTGTATACTTAATTTCTGTTCATGAAGGAAAACAAAGTATTAGAAATTTTTGCTTTTTGTGATCAAGTTCATACTGAGCAGATAACACATTGAAAGAATTCATGGGACTGCACTGAATTCATTCCCACACGTGTGCCCACACATATAGAAGCTTGAAAGCTCCAGCCTACACGCTTGCCTGCTCTGAAGTGATATATGACATTCAGGTGTTAACTGCCTCCACCCCATATAACTGACTGGCACGGCCTGCGTCTCAGTTCTGTGCTTGGGATCACTGGAAAACTGTTGGCACCAGTCACAAGGAAGCAACGTTTTTAGGATACAGATTTGTTGCAGATGCCTATATATTGTTCCCAGACACAGAAAAATTATGAATGCAACAAACAAACAGTGTACCTTAAAGAGAGATTTGGTAGGATGTTTGGATACTGTTTTAATAATAATAACAATAAAAGAGTTGATTAGACCAACAGGAAAGGTGTTTTCAGTTAGAACTGAGGAGCATCTGCTAATCTTCAAGATGAGTGACTTCATTCTTCCTTTTTGGAATTTTGACTTCCTAAAGAAAGACAGTGTGTGCATGAGCATGCTTTTGGAAGTTTAGAAAGCCTGGACCAAGTCTCAAAAATATTTTTCTCATAATTTAAGGGTAGCAACAACTTGCCTATTCCTGCATTCAGTGCTCATTAATTATTAAAAATGAAGTCTGTATAGTGTTTTCTGAACTACTTAGTTTTAAGTAGTATGGGAAGATATGGCTTCCTCTATTTTCCTTTGTTTAAAAATTCAGTCAACAGCCGTCCAGGTGTAATAATCTCCATAAGCTTTCCTTGGTGAATTGCTAAACAGATAGAAATGCAAATGACTGTATTAATGCATGTCAAAAATATCCAACAAAAGTGTCCCTTCAGTCTCTAATCCTTCCTAGATAAATTTATCATGAAACAGACTACAGAGTAGCCTATCAGCTATCTGCTTTCTTTTAAAACAAAGGTTTATGTTTGGATTCTTCAAGTTTCCATCTGGAGGGTGTTGAAGGCCCCTGGCCAATTTTTATACCGAGTTGTGTTTTGTTTACACCTCTGAACTTTTCTACAAATGATCAGCTAAGTAGGAATTTTAGAAATACTGCCTTTCGGTTTCAAGTATTTTTCTTGATAAAATCTCAGGAAATGCATTGATCAATAGGGGAAGAGCATAAGAACACAGGGCAAAGCTCTGTGATGCCAAAGTAAAATTTATTGCACAGAAGTTAATACAAGTAAGTGTAGCAACTAGATCTTTCAGTCAGAGCACTTACCATGGTTTCTCTGGTGGGTTGGGATTTCTGACAGCATGGTGGCATCAGATTGGACCTTCTTATATGGTAACCCATGGTGCAAGCATAAGCGCTCCAGTGAGCAAAGAGGAAGCAACAGCATCTTTTATGACCTAGCTTTGGAAGTCACATAGTGTCACTTCTTCTGTATTCTGTTGACGCTGTTATAATGGATCAGTAAGGCCAACCTAGATTCAAAGGGAGGGGTTATAGATATCACCTATTAATGGAATAAGTTGTCAAAAAAATTGCTGATGTGTTTTAAAACCGCTGCAAGCAGAATATACGTCAGCAGTTGGTCATAGTCATAATAAATTAACTTGCCTTGTCAATTTTGTAGTTTGAATAAGAAGCCAGACATGGTTTTGCAGCATAGACATACGGATGTGTACGTGCAGGGGTAACCTTTCAATGAATTGAGTTCTAATCGTATTCTTACTGATGCAGAAAACTAGAGGTCAGGAAATAGTTCAGAGAAGAGGAAAAGAAACTCTGAATATGGTTAAATTATAGAACCTGCCAACACAATTTTAAGGGGAGTAGAGATTTTCAACAGGACAAAATCTTCTGGGAGTTTTAATAGGGTAGATGACGTGGGAGAGTAGAGTCCTTACTAGCTCACAGTGGGGTAGAACAGCTGCCTTTCAAAGAGCCTGCCCCCAAACAGTATCATATTTAAGTTACAATTGGCAATTTAGTGACCTCTGTGAAGTTAATTTTCAGTGAATTAATTTTGTGATTATTTAAAAATTATCCTAAGTTTTATGTGTAAAAAGTAAACTTATCAGGCTCACATTATGTTTTAAGTTGGTCATTATAATGAAAAGAAGTTGAGATAGAGATTTCTTTGGACTAACTAAATTTCCATGGGATGTATCCTGTTCTTCCTAATATTCAGCTTCAGTCATCGATGCTTTCTGTTATTGGTTTTAAAAGCATTCATTCTTAAGTCCAGTGTTCTGCATGTTACTCTATAATTTTTCTTGATATAATTATCAAGACTGGATTTCCACTGACTAGAAAACATTCATGTGTCAACATTTTTAACCTCTTCAAGTTTAGGCTATTTAAACTAACATGCACATATTATGGAAACATAAAGACTGACTGTATCTAAGCTAGATACACACTTGAGATGGTGTAAAGCAAGGTTGTCATATGAATCCTTGAGAGCAGCCATGTAACTCTGGGTGGATGTTTAAGAAGACAGTCCCGACGAAATCACTGAGCAGATTCAGTGCTTTTTAAGAATCCAGTTGGTAAAGTGTTCAAATGATAGCAAAACTGTAGTCTTGTGAAAGTCTCCTAACTCAAGTTCTCCAAATGAATCTTTATAAGCATACAAAATTGTAAAGACTGTGGTTTTATAAGACAGAGATATTTAGCTTCTCAGAATCAAATGGAAAGGTATACTCACTTATATCTAATGATTTCCTTAATTGTTAATAGAGATTGATAATTTCTGAAAAGACTGATTCTGAATTTTTTGTGCCCACTTCCTTTAGTAACGGCTGTCAGGGAAGTGGCCACCAGAGGGCAGGAAATGTGCCTGTAATAAGAAGTCATCAACTAAGGTGTCAAGTCTCAAGGATTTTTTTATTGTGTAGTTTTTGCATGGCTTGTATTTGATTAATTTGAAACAGTTTATACTATCCAACAATTTAAAGTACAGATATTATCAATATTTATGGTCAAAATTGCATGTGATATTAATAATAAACGTAAGTAGTGTTTATAGAGCAGTCTCTTTTACCTGTTGGCTGTGATGCTAAATACTTTCAATATATAGCACCTTCTTTTAAATCACACAAGAAATTTATAAGATGAACCATTATTTATACTCATTTCATTGTGGACGAAACCAAGGCTTATTGATATTAATCAAAGCCAAATGTGTGGAGGTGCAGGAGATGTGGGTTTGATCCCTGGGCTGGGAAGATGCCCTGGAGGAGGTCGTGGCAGCCCACTCTAATATTCTTGCCTGGAGAATCCATGGACAGAGGAGCCTGTCTGCATGGCTGCAGACCACGGGGTCACAGAATCGGACAAGACTGAGCACAGCACACGCGTAGGCCGACATTTTAACATTTTCTCTCGCTCTCTTTTTTTGTTTTGTTTTTTTTTTTTGAGGAGGAGGAGGAGGTGGGAGATGGGCTTATATGCCTAGAAACCGTATGCTTAATAAATTAATAAGATTGTGAGAAAATCGAGATGGCTGATCTTGAGTTGGTACAGAAAGTAAAACTTAGGAAAATGAGCTCTTTAGTTTGTAAAGAAAACAAAGGAGATAATACAACAGTTTATGCAAGGAAATAAATACAGAGTATTTTTTTGGTTCAAGATTATTATTGGTGATAAGTTTAAAAAGTTATGATCTCAAGAGTCTAATAAATCTCACTAAAATGACTGCTGTTTTGCTGTTTATTATGGGCTGAGCTGTATTCCCTAAAAAAAACATATGTTGCAGTCTGAACCCTTAGTACCTTAAAATAGATCTCTACTTAGAAATAGGGACTTTAAGGAGTGATCTGTTTGAAATGAGTCCATTATGGTGGACGTTAGTCCAACCTGACCATAGGAAGAGGAAATGTGGACACAGGGAACAGAAGAACGACCGCTGGAGACACAGGGAGAAGACAGCCAGCTGCAATTCAAGGAGAGGGTACTAGGAGAAACCAGTACCTCAGACCTCTAGACTCCAGAATCCGGAGCAAATGCATTTCTGTTGCTTAAGCCACCTGAGTGGGTGGTACTTTGTCATGTTAGCCCAGGAGGACTAACTCAGTCTGTTTTCCATAATGAGCAACAGTGGGGTGAAGGCTCACCCAGTGATGTACGTTCACTTCTCAATACTGTCCTGCTTTCTAACTATCCATATAGTTCCCTGTTTCCAGTATCCAAAGTTGAACCAATAAAACAGTTTGGGTTGGCGGGGTTAAAAATAACAGCAGTGAAAAAGAGAGGGACAACTATGTATGTGAAAGAATGTTGAACTGGAGCTTTTTCAGCTGCTGTTTCAGTCGAGGTTTCTGGGCACAGCTACTGTGTTGTCATGTGAGGTGCAGGACCCCCTGCAGAACTTTGAAAGGAGGTTTTCTAACTGGCTTTGCTATCCCAGCTGATCACTGACTCATGGCTTTTTAAAATCGATTTGCAGGAAGGAATAGGAGTTTGAAGAAGGCTTTACAGAGCTCTGACAGTGTCCTAGGACTCCCCGGGTGGTGCAGGTGGTAAAGAACCCGCCTGCCAAGGAAATAGACATAAGAGATGCGGGTTCAATCCCTGGGTTGGGAGGATCCCTGGAGAAGGAAATGGCAGCCTACTCCAGGATTCTTGCTGGGAGAATCCCATGGACTGAAGAGCTGGGTGGGCTACGGTCCACGGGGTCGCAGAGAGTCAGACAGGGCTGAAGCAACTTAGCGTGGCCGTGTGCTGAGTGTCGGACCCTTTCAGCTCAAGCTCAGGGCATGGGACTTAATGGGGACACTCAGGAAGTCTGATGCCCATCCCCTGAGCTTGGAGGACCAATAGATTGATGTTTGACTCATGCTTCAGCAATCTAAAAGGTGAGGAAATGTGATTGGGTGGTGGTTCTGATGGCAGGGGGAAGAGTTTTCTGTTAATATACAGCTTGTCAGAACAAGTCAAGGATGCTGTTGCTCTTTCTTACATACCTGGCACCAGGGTCATATATGTGAAATACATGGAAGAGAACCTTCTTATACCCTGTGTAAGAGAGTAGTCTTGAGAAGCAAATGAACCAAGCAGAAAAATGTTAGGAGTACCATCAGCTATCCAGCATCTGAGAAAGCATGTGTGTGTGGCCACTTGGAGTAGAGATGTGTGGGTCAAAAAACCTTTAGATGAGTGACCTCCCCTGAGGTGACCACCACTGTGAAGACCCCAGGGCTAAACAGCATCCACATAGATCACTGTGACATCCAGGAAAGTCCAGTAAGAAATGTCCACCATTTTTCCTGCTTTCCTCTGTTCCTTCTCACTCCTTTCTCCTGAAGCATCAGAACCATCATTAATAAACATTGAGGAAAGAGTGAGAAGGAGAAATCAATTGAGTGTGCCCTCCTTTTCTGCTTTGTGAACGAGCTACACGCCTAAGTGAAATTACAACTTACTGGCTATTAGATGGAATCGAACGTTCCGGTTACTGAACTGGTTCTGTGTTTGGTAACCATAGTGACAGGAAGAGCTTTCATTGCCCCGGTTTTCATTTTGCGGTATGAGGAAATGGGGAAACCAGCTGAGTTTGTTTTCTGGATATACTCCACTAGTCTCTTTTACTCAATAGGACAGCTATTGCAATTTATGATATTTATGTAAAATAATAGAAGCCAGAACCTTCAGATATATGAATTGATTTAACAAAATTGTGATAAACTAGAGTAGATGATATTCAGTATGAATAATGGGTGCCTTGTATAATGTTGAGCTTATACATTATTTTAATGTGTATTTCAGGGTTTTTTTTTTAACTATCTGGGATCTTATGGATTAGGGAAATTCTCGATAAAAGAGCATTTCCTTAGGCTTCATTTAGTAATATGCCTATAGCATATTGAGCTCAAGAGGTGAATTGTTCATTTAAGGCTCATGTTAACGTGTCATACAGTACAATAATTTAGCAGTCTTTCTTCCTGGCTGCCAACTGTGACTTGGCACAATGCATCAGGCTGAATGTCACAAGTTTTTGGAGATTAGAATTTGGTTTCTGCATCTCATGGGCGTGAACAGCAACTTTTCAAGAACACTGTTATCCCCAGAGAGTCATATACAAATGACTAGTTTGAGTTGCTATTAAAAGATAGCTTATCACAAGTATTTCTCATTTTTTCTACTTGTCCATTTAGTTATAGTTAGGCATAGCCAATCATAGCTGCTGACTGCTCTCATTCGTTTTTTAATTGGTAGTATTGAGCACTAATCAAAAAGGAGTATTTTCTTTGTATAGTCAGCAATCAATTTTAGACCTAGAGTGCATTTTAAAAAGCAGAAGACAGAGGCCGAGCCATCTCCAACCCCCGCGGCACGAACCCCTGGCGCCGAGCCGCCTGACCTTGGGGCAGCGGGGCCTCGCGCCCGCGCCGTCCCATTCAGCTGCCCATTCATCCGGTGCCAGTCCGCGGCCTGGCGGGCGACCTGAGGCTACTGGGGCTGGCAGGTGGGGAGGTGGCCGGCCGAGCTGCCGGCGTAGGCTTGTGTCCCTGGGCCAAGCCGCAGAGCCCAGTCCGGGCGTCTTACCCTCCTGCGCTGTGGATCTCCAAGCCACGTGCTCCGTGAGACAGCCCCAAACCTTATCCTTTGTGCCCTGTAGCTAGTCCTCCGCGCCGGATCCGAACTCTGTGGCTTTTATTTGCGTGGATCCTCTCGATCTACACGCATCATTTCCCTAGTCGAGATAAGATTGTTGGCAGAACTGAATTCTGCATACACACTAGCCCGCCGTCGCAACGTTTAAGCAAGAGCACAGATTTTTCTCACCCAGTAAAAACTCAATAGGGACACCCACGAGGACCACGACACCTCCACCGAGAATGCTGACGAGTCCAACCAAGACCCCCAGTTTGAGCCAATAGTTTCTCTTCCCCAGCAAGAAATTAAAACGCTGGAAGAAGATGAAGAGGAACTTTTTAAAATGGGGGCCAAGCTGTTCCGGTTTGCTTCAGAGAACCTTCCGGAGTGGATGGAGTGGGGCACAGGGGACGTCAAGCTGCTGAAGCTCAAGGAGAAGGGGACCGTCCGCCTGCTCATGCGCAGGGACAAGACCCTCAAGATCTGCCCCAACCACTACATCACAGTGATGATGGAGCTGAAGCCGAACGAGGGTAGTGACCGCGCCTGGGTCTGGAATACCCACGCCGACTTTGCCGACGAGTGCCCCAAGCAGGAGCTGCTGGCCATCCGCTTCCTTAACGCTGAGAATGCACAGAAATTTAAAACGAAGTTTGAAGAATACAGGAAAGAGATCAAAGGGAAAGAAAAAAAAAAGGGTCTGGGAAGAACGAAAGTGCCGGGAAGATGGCGGAGAAGCTTGAGGCGCTCTCAGTGCAGGAGGGCAAGCAGCCCGAGGATGCGGCACCAGCAGCGTCTGAGGAGCAGCAGTGAGGCGCCCCAGGCACCTCGCCCCCGGCTCCCCCGTTTCTTTTTTTAATTTTGCCCTGCGCCTTCTTTTCAATTTGTTTTTATTCTGTTTTGTTTTTACAAGGGACTTTATATAAAGAACTGACTTCCAGCATTCAAGTTGTTTTTTCTTTTTCTAAGTTTTCACTCTCATGAAGACAACTTCGGAAAATCCATTCCCTGGTCACGAGAATGTACCCTGCTAACTCTTTTTTCCATAGTGGAAACACTTATTTATAGTCATCAAAATAGCGAATAAACAACACATTTGAAACCTGCAAAAAATAAATAAATAAATAAATAAAAATAAAAAATAAAAAAATAAAAAGCAGAAGACAAATAAAAGTGATGGTTTTCCTAGAGAAAAACTTGCATACAAAAATAAAAAAAAAAATTTAAATCTCCAACAGTACCCCAACTGTGAGTGTTGTGTCTAAAAATCAACAGTTTATTGAGCCCTTGTGATATGTTAGGTATAAAGCTGATTTTATTATTTTCTGTTTACCTGTGAACATTTGGCTGAGAGGATTAAGTAGGCAAAATGGGAGCATGTGTCAGAGGAAGAGTTAATTTTAGAATCGTCTAGGGACAACGTTTATGCACCCAGACACACCACCCTGCATCTCTCAACATGCTTTTTGCTTAGAATCTCAGTCTCTAAATGGATGACAGGACAGAAGTTAAAAGGTAATAACAATAATTTACCAGCAATTCTGAGTTATGTAATTTTCTTTTAATACTTGATTTACAATAAAGGTTTGGCTTCTGTAACCGAGACCCTAAATAACAAAGGTTTAAACTAAATTGAATTTTCATTACCTTCCACCTGATTGACTGGGGCAATGCTGTCCAGGGTTGCTTAGTTAACGCTGCAGTATCAGATATAAAGCATCTGTGTGTCTCCGCCTAGTGAGCTGTCTTCCTCTGTGTATCCAAGACAGTCCCTACCAGCACATGTGCCTTCCCAGCCAGGGAGCTGAAGGAAAGAGAGAGAGGGTGTATTTCTCCTTTGTAA
>SRVM01027692.1:0-17537 GCA_007570785.1 Antilocapra americana
AACGAATGCAGCTTTTGAGTAGTGAACTAAGCAGTATGCTCCCAAATAGTTGCACCATGGACTCTCCTACGAAGAGTACTGAGTTCCTTTTGCCTGGTGTTAGTAGCAGTTGGTGGTACCATTCTCTCCAGTTTTAGCCCCTCTGCTGCGTAAGTAGTAGTATCTCATTGAAATTTTAATTGAAATTATACTGATGACTAATGAAGTTTGAGCACATTTTCAATTGTTAATCTTTTCTTTGTAATTCTTGCCCCATTTTTTCACTGTGTTGGCTGTACATTTTCTTATTGATTCATGAGTTATTACATTCTGGATATGAGGTTTTTCTTGACTTAGAAGTGTTACATATGGTACTTTGCAAGATATATTTGGATGAACAGACGTTTTGAATTTTAACCTGATTTGTGTTCTTGATGTTTTCCTCTAAGGTTGATGCTTTTTGTGTTTTTTTTTTTTTTAAATCTTCCTCTATAGATATAAGGATACGTTCCTATGTTATCTTCTGGAAATTTAATTTTTTGCTTTTCTTACTGAGAGCTATGGGCTTCCCTGGTGGCTCAGATGGTAAAGAATCTGCCTGCAATGCAGGAGACCTGGGTTTGATCCCTGGGTTGGAAAGATCTCCTGGAGAAGGGAACGGCTACCCACTCCAGTATTCTTGCTTGCATAATTCCATGGACAGAGAAGCCTGACAGGCTACAATCTATGGGGTCACAAAGAGTCGGACGTGACTGAGTGACTTTCACTTTCACTGAGAGCTGCAATTCATCTGAAATTACTTTTTACATGATTAGATGTATACATTTTCTCAATTTCCATATGGATATACTGATTACAGACCTTCCAGGGTTTTCAGTCAGTGTTCTCAGACATTGACACTACACATCCATCTTTATTTCTCCTGTATTAAAATGCATCGCTAGTATCTTCTGAGTTAGCATTTAGTTAGCATTTGTGATTTAACTGAGGGCTTCTCTGGTGGCTCAGATGGTAAAGAATCTGCCTGCAATACCGAAGACCCGGGTTTGATCCCCTGGAGAAAGGAATGGCAACCCTCTCCAGTATTCTTGCCTAGAGAATTCCATGGACAGAGCAGCGGTCCATGGAGTTGCAAAGAGTCAGACATAACTGAACGATTAACACTTTCGCTTTCTATGAGTTAACTGGTCAGACTTCAAAACTTTTGCTTCAGAGGGGAGATAGGGATAAAAAAAGAACTGAAGAATGACTAAAATTCTCTCTGCTCCACCAGCTGTTTTCAGAGAAAACCCCACATGGCTGTCTCACCTCAAGGAAACCTCTGTAACAGGCTTGTGCATTGGTTAGCTGCTTGTCCCGAACTTGGTGCTACCTTAGGCTAGCCCAGCCATTGGACCTTGCTGTCCTCTTGTTTCTGAGATTGCCACTTCAACAGATGACATTCTAAGCTCTCTCTGCCAAGGTAGCAAAGCTGTTGGTTTCCATAACCTGTCCTGTTCTGATCAAATCCTCTGCCCTGACAGTTTGTTGGGTGAGGGGCTTGGGAACCATAGGTAAGAACTCCATAGGCCAGTCATTCTTATGGGAAGCTCAGGAGTCTTTAAGAACCAGTGCTTCTGCTGAGGGGGAGTTTATTTTTGAATGCTGAAATGTTTGTTTTGGACACTTCCAGTCAACTTTGTATTTGCTTTCTTTGGGAAAGGATTTGTTGACCACTTACTCCATCATGTCACAGATCAGAGCTCACTGATGATATTTTAAGCCACAAAATATTTCATGCTTTTAAAAGCTAAGAGAATGGGTATGTGTATTGTACAATAGATTAATGGACTATTCGATTATCATTCAAAGGTGAGCAATCTGAATTGAAAAAATATATGGGAGATGTTAGAATACTGCTAGCATTTAAAGCCATGAAACTAAGTAGGATCACATAGGAAGTGATTTACATTAAAAATTATCCTAGAACTAAGACCTGGGACATTGAAATATTCATTGGTTGATGCGGTGATGTGGAAACAGAAAAGGAGACAGAGAAAGTGACTACTGAGATATGGAAAGAAGCAGGAGCAGTGCCACGTAAAGTGGGGAAAAGTGGGTTTTTTTTGTTTTGTTTTTGCTGGGTTTATTCAACTGGGTTAGCTCTTGCTGTAGTGAAATAAAATGAAGACTGAGATTAATACAGTTGCTTTGGTTACATAATGGTCACAGGGGATCTTGTTCAATGCTGTTTCAATGGGATGGGATCAATGAGCAAAATGAGCATTAGTAATGAGTAAGTTTTATTGCAGTGAATTCTGTAAATATGAAAGGAGAAAAATTCGTTCCAGGTAATAATTTTGAAGAGACTTTTTTTCTATGAAAAGAAAAAAATGATGATAGGAGTATAGCAAGAGCAGTCCATGGAGCCAAGGGAGATATTATTTCATGCAAAAATGGGAGAGAATAAAGCAAGATTATAGGTATAATCTAGCAGAGAAAGGAAAATTGTTACAGAGAAGGTAGGAGCTGATTGTGTATTTTTATAAAAGACTGTTAGAAGAATTAGCTCTGGATAATGAGGAAGAGGTTGAGGAAGTTTGCAGAAGGAACATAGAAATATAGGGGAAATTATAGGAGTTGGCTTTGTGTAGGAATGCGTTCATCGTAACAGAAGAGAAGGCAAAGCACTAGGCACAGGCTCGGTGGAGATAAGATGTCGTAGTGAGATCTCCTGGAAATGGAAAGTGTCTTCTAGTCTCGGTAGGTAGTAAGGCCGTCATTTGAAAGTGAGGATAGCAGATGAGGTGTTTTATGTTTGAGGAAGAGAGAGGAAGTCGAAGTAGAGTGGAATATTTGATTTCCTCCAATAGACAACTTGTGTTCCTAAAACAACTACATCATTTTTGTTCATCTGATACAGAAAGAGCAGATTTCAATGAATCATTGGCTTTGAACTCAGTAATTATATTTTTTAGATCAATTTAAGCATTCAGATTCACTAGGCTTTGCAATATCCCATTTTGCATCATTGCCACCCACTCAGCATTAGAGCAGGGAATAATTACTGTTTCTGCATCATGCTTTGCACTGTTTCTGGGTTTCACAGAGGGTTGCAAAAACCAGTAGGAGTTGTTCTCAGCATCATAATGTTATGTTTCATAGGTACAGACATTTTTTGAATGAAGCTTGATAATTCCAGGTTAACTAAGGCTTTGAGGTTAAAAGTGGTGCCACTGTGTTACTAATGCACCATTTTGCTCATTACTATTTATAACCCATCCATTTTCATTTGCAAGTCAAAATCAAATAACAATAAAAGATATTAAAGAGAACCACAATATAGTCATCTAAAGGAAACATCTGCAAAAGGTTATTCTAAGCAATCAAATGAGTCAACTCCTGCAAGTGGCTTGCTGTTGTTATTCATTTGCTATATCATGTCTCTTTGTGATCCCATGGACTATAGCACAACAGGCTTCCTCTGTCCATGGGATTCTCCAGGCAAGAATACTGGAGTGGGTTGCCATGCCGTCCTCCAGGGGATCTTCCTGGACAAGAGATCAAACCCATTTCTCCTGCATGCACAGGCAGATTCTTCACCACTGTAGGCGGCTACTTATGTGAAATGTCTATTTTTCATGCTAACCAGATAATTTCCATAGTTACTCCTAATTTTAACTTTCCACTTTGACTGTTTAATACCACACAGACTAATAAACATGCAACATGCATTGCGCTATTTCTCCACTATTTGCTGTTGTCTCTGTTTGAACTAGTGAGCAATCCACCACTAAGGCAGCAGCTGAACTGTGAATTTCATCAGAGTGAAATGATAAATTTGGCAAATAGAAACTGATTGCTGCCAATCATGTACAATCAACTCTGTTAGAAAATACATCACCAACAAATGTAGCTGGTTAAAAACAGCCCTTTATTTCATAGGTCTGAGAGTTGGAATTTGGAGTTGAGGTCACTGAGTCTGGGTACTTCTGATCTCTGTTGAGCTCGTTCACATGTCTGTAGTCAGCTGCCAGTCTGACTGGGTGCTGGCTACCTAGCTTGTTTCTCTTCCTTCTGGTTTTGATTCATCACTGGGCCAGCACTGGTCACATGACAGTGGAGAGTTCAAGAGCAAGAAGACAAAAGTGCATGTTCCTTGGGGGCTAAGCTCATGATTGGCAGCAGCAATTCTGAAATATTCTAGTGATTGAAGCAAACCACAAGGCCAGTGGACATTTAATAAATGCCAACCCTTGTTGCGAGGACCTGAAAAACCACATTGCACAGGAGTCTGTATTCAGACAGGTGAATCATTTTGGTTATTTTTCCAAAAAAAATTTACTAAGTGAAAAATTAATCTAGGTTGCCATGCTCTCCTCCAGGGGATCTTCCCAACCCAGGGATCAAACCTGTGTCTCTCATGTCTCCTGCATTGGCCCTTGGGGTCCTTACCCCTAAGCACCTCCTGGGAAGCCCAATTCAATGGACAATTATAGTGTAATCATTAAAAATGGACATGAGTAAAAATGCTGGAGGAAAAAAGAGGGAAATAAAAGTTAAAATAAAAAAAGCATTTTAAATTTTAAAAATCAGGTTATGTGATTTATTGAAAAAAATGCCTCCATGATCAGGAGTCAGCTTTGGCTTTATTATGCAGTGGCAGAAAGGGAAATACACACATGAGGAATAGTGGGGGTCGTTCCAACAGAGATGTTAGAAAAATATACAATAGAATTTGGGTTGTGTTAGGTGATTGGGGCGACAGTTTAAAAAAGGGAAGCTTAGCTCTGAACTGGATGCTGTCAGGGAACTGGGTGTGTTAATAAACCTTATCTGGAGGAAAGGATGACTCCAGTGAGCCAGAGTGTAGAGTTATAGCTGGTAAAGACATGGCAGTGACTCATGGTAGCCAGGATGGAAGGATGTTTGACGTTTTGGTAGTTTGCATAGAACCTCAGTTTGTACCTTGACAAATGTATTAGAGTACCCTCAATAGACTTGATTTATTAGAAGTTTATATTAGGCTTCAGGTCACAGTAACATTGCTACATTTCCAAGGAAATATTTCCTTCTCATTCCCCTTCAAATTATTTGCTACTTATCTTGTACAGTTATGGGGCTTCCCTGGTGGCTCAGATGGTAAAGAACCTGCCTGCAATGAGGGAGACCTGGGTTTGATTCCTAGGTTGAGAAGATCCCTCCGAGGAGGGCATGGCAACCCACTTTAGTATTCTAGCCTGGAGAATTTCCATGGACAAAGCAGCCTGGCGGGCTATATTTGTTTCGTACACTGCCTCTCAATCCGCTTTGGTTAAAACACTTAGCAATGCCCTTAAAATTAAGATTCCCACTGTTTAGAAGAATATATTGTACTAAATTAAGATGACTTTCTATGTGGTTTTATATCATGGCCCAAAAACACACTTTTAAGTATTATATCATGAAAAAGAGAATGAGTCATCTAAATCTCAACAAGAAATGAAATTCATGTACAATAAGTCATATATAGAGCTTCAAGAGGGATCATATAAATTTTCTTTGAAGCAGTTTGTCAGTGGAATAAAAAACTTTATTCACAAGTTTATTTTTTCCTCAAAATTTTATCAGATTTTTAAAGTTTTAGTCACACCGATCAATTGGAAATAGAAGAGAAGAAGGCTAAAAATAACCCTGTAGGTGGCAGTCAAACTCTAAATATGAATTTAAATTTTCTCCTTGTTACGGCCAATTGCTGTCCTTGGAAAGCACTTTTTAAAAAGCCAGTGCACTTTATAATATTCTATTTACCACCATTTTGCAATGTGTTTGAATTATTGGCTCAGCAGTAAATAATCTACCTGCAATGTAGAAGATGAGGGTTTGAACTCAGGGTTGGGAATTCTGCTTGAGAAGGAAATGGCAACTCACTACAGTGTTATTACCTGGGAAATCCTATGGACAGAGGCGCCTGGTGGACTATAGTCCAGGCCAGTTCAGTACAGTCAGTCAGTCATGTCTGGCTCTTTGTGACCCCCTGGACTGCAGCACGCCAGGCCTCCCTGTCCATCACAAACTCCCAGAATTTACCCAAACTCATGTTCATTGAGTCGGTGATGCCATGCACCATCTCAACCTCTGTTGCCCCCTTCTCCTCCTTCCTCCATTCTTGCCCAGCATCAGGGTCTTTTCAAATGAGTCAGCTCTTCGCATTAGGTGGCCAAAATATTTGAGTTTCAGCTTCAGTGTCAGTGCTTCTAATGAACTTTCAGGACTGATTTCCTTTAGGATGGACTGGTTGGATCTCCTTGCAGTCGAAGTGATTCTCAAGAGTCTTCTCCAACACCACAGTTCAAAAGCATTAATTCTCTGGCACTCAGCTTTCTTTATAGTCCAACTCTCACATCCATACATGCCTACTGGAAAAACCATAACCTTGACGAGATGCACCTCTGTTGGTAAAGTAATGCCTCTGCTTTTTAATATGCTGTCTAGGTTGGTCATAACTTTCCTTCCAAGGAGTAAGCATTTTTTAATTTCATGGCTGCAGTCACCATTTGCAGTGATTTTGGAGCTCCCAAAAATAAAGTCAGTCATTGTTTCCATTGTTGTTCTATCTATTTGCCATGACATGATGGGACTGGAGGCCATGATCTTTGTTTTCTGAATGTTGAGTTTTAAGCCAACTTTCTCACTCTCCTGTCTCACTTTCATCAAGAGGCTGTTTAGTTCTTCTTCACCTTCTACCTAAGGGTGGTGTCGTCTGCATAATGAGGTTATTGATATTTCTCCTGGCAATCTTGATTCCAGCTTGTGCTTCCTCCAGCCCAGCATTTCTCATGATGTACTCTGCATATAAGTTAAATAAGCAGGGTGACAATACACAGCCTTGACATACTCCTTTTCCTATTTGGAACCAGTCTGTTGTTCCATGTCCAGTTCTAACTGTTGCTTTCTGATCTGCTTACCCATTTCTCAAGAGGCAAGTCAGGTGGTCTGGTGTTCCCAACTCTTGAAGAATTTTTCGCAGTTTATTGTGGTCCACACAGTCAAAAGCTTTGGCATAGTCAATAAAGCAGGAATAGATATTTTTCTGGAAGTCTCTTGCTTTTTGATGGTCCAGCAGATGTTGGCAATTTGATCTCTGATTCCTCTGCCTTTTGTGAAACCAGCTTGAACATCTGGAAGTTCACGGTTCACGAAGCCTGTTAAGCAGAAACAAATAGACAGCCAGACATTTCTCTCGCAAAGATGGCATCATTCAGGATTTGCAGAGAATTATAATTTGAGTTCCTCATCCCTGCAAATTTCCACAAGGCAAAGGGAGGAGAATGATTTTATAGAGAAGAAAAGGAAGTTGGGGGGGTCAGGGGAGCTACCGTGGACAGAGTACATGGCTTTTCATTGGCTGGATCCTCTCCAGGAATGGAAAGGAAAGGAACCTTTCTTTTTCTTACTGGAGTCTGCTGTTGTCTCAGCGTGTGCGAGCTCCTCCTTCTGGTCTTTTTCATTAAAATGTCTGTTTGTTAATTTTTTACAGATGCTTTATAAAATTGAAGATTGCTTTGGACTTCCCTGGTGGCTCAGATGGTAAAGTGTCTGCCTACAATATGGAAGACCTCGGTTCAGTCCCTGGGTCGGGAAGATCTCCTGGAGAAGGAAGTGGCAGGCTCCAGTATTTTGCCTGGAAAATCCCATGGATGGAGAAGCCTGGTAGACCACAGTCCATGGTGTCACAAAGAGTCGGACCCAACTGAGTGATTTCACTTCACTTCACTTTCCTTTATTTAAGTTGAATAATCGTCATAGATTTATCCATTTTAGTAGGTGTGCCTTTAAGATGTTTAAATTGTTAAATCTTTCAATTCTTCATTGGACTCTTCAATATTAGCTGTCAGTGATAAATGTTTATCACTTGCCCATTTAAAAACTTATTAAAAATGAATCCAGCCTTTTTAGTGGATATTTTCTTGTAATAACAATGCATGCCATATCAAATATAAAATGCAGTATTTTTACATTTATCAACTAGTCCTTTCCCAAAGTAAAGTGAAGGTATTAATCACTCAGTCTAATATTTCACAACCCCAGAGACTATAGTCCTCCAGGCTCTTGTGTCTATGGAATTTTCCAGGCAAGAGTACTGCAGTATAGCTGGAGGTAGCATTCCCTTCTCCAGGAGATTTTCCTGACCCAGGGATCAAACCCTGGTCTCCTGCATTGAAGGCAGGTTCTTTACCAACTGAGCTATCAGGGAAGCCCCCAAAATAATATCTTTTCTAAACTATAAATCACCATAAATTTGAAAAGGTGGCACTTCATTTTTTTCTTTTAGTATATTGGGATAGATCTACAAAGTGATAAATATTTAAGTTTAGCTTCATTTTAAGTATACTTTTAAACTTTTGTGTCCTCCCTTTAAAGTTTTTTCTTTTTTCTTTTAACAGTTGTTACTTTTTCTAAAGCTATATGTTCAGAAGAATCTCAAAGAATGTATCTGGAGCTGGACCTTTCTAGGTTACAATTTGTTTATCTGAAAAACCAGGAAGCCAGATTAGATGAACCCTCAGATTCCTTCCAGCTTTAGGTTAGACAGTGTCAAAAGAGAAGGGAACTCATTTCATTTTGCCTGATATACTAAATTTAGGTTGTTTTTTCTTGTCTTTCTAGATTAAACCACATTGACTTCTTTGCTCCTTAGGTTTTCTCTTGTGGTCTTTCTTCCTCCCCACTGTTTCCTAATATAGAGGTATTCTCATTTATATATCAGCTTCTCCTGTAGGTTCACTGTAACCTTGCTATCTAGTTAAGAGGAAGATGGCTTTGGATATGGCCCCAGGGCGATGGTGAGAGAAAATCAGAGGGGTCTCATTTGAAAGAATTGAGATGTTACATTTTATTTCTGCGAGGCAGTAATTTTGCCAGAGGGAAAGAGTCATTCTACTTTAGCAGGTTTTATTTATTTATTTTTTTAAATATTTTTACTTTTGCATCTTTACCCTTGGACTCGGGTGCTTGAACCTACAAGTCTGCTAAATCCTTCCATGCCTCTTTATCACATGACATACAATAGTCTTTCAAATGTAAGGTCAGAGTGTAAGTCTCTTTTCATATCATGGTTGTAAAATGAGAAGTGGTGCTTGTTTCAGATAAGACCTCTTTTACCTTCCATGAGAGTGTTATTCATGTATAATACCTGAATTTTACAGGTCAGTGAAAAAAAATAGAATAAAACTGAGAAGATGGACTAATAATGTTTCTAACTACTGAAATCACAAATGCATGGCTGGATGATACAGCAACAGGTCCTTTATTTCACTCCCTTCACTGTCAGAGAAATCTGCTGTTAAATCAGCCAGATAAATGGGTCTAAAATCTTTTTATGCTGCACTGTAGCATCGAGGCCTAATGCTTCTTTTTCAACATCATTAAGGCATCAACTTAGGCTATTAGTTATGTTTTGGTCATTGGACCTCCCGCATATTGTTGTTCAGGTGCTAAGTTATGTCTGACTAGTTGCGACCCCATTGACTGCAGCATGCCAGGCTCCGCTGTCCTCCCCTATCTCTTGGAGTTTGCTCACATTCATGTCTATCATCTGCAGTGATTTTGGAGCCCAAGAAAATAAAATCTGTCATTGTTTCCATTGTTTCCACTTCTATTTGCCATGAAGTGATAGAGCTGCATGCCACGATCTTGGTTATTTGAAAGCTGAGTTTTTAAGCCAGCTTTTTCACTTCCTCTTTCACCCTCATCAAGAGGCTCTTTACTTTCTCTTTGCTTTCTGCCATTACATTGGTATTATCTGCATATCTGAGGTTGATGATATTTCTCTTGGCAATCTTAATTCTAGCTGTGATTCATCCAGCCTGGCATTTCATATGATGTTCTCTTCATAGAGGTTAAATAAGCAGGGTGACAATATACAGCTTTGACATACTCCTTTCCCAGTTTTGAACCAGTCTGTTGTTCCGTGTCTGGTTCTAACTGCTGCCTCTTGACCTGAATACCATTTTCTCTTTTAAACAGGAAGGTGGTCTGGTATTCCTATCTCTTTAAGAATTTTCCAGTTTGTTGTAATCCACATAGTCAAAGGCTTTAAAGATAGTCAATGAAGCAATAGATATATTTCTGGAATTCCCTTGTTTTCTCCGTGATCTAGTGATTGTTGGCAATTTGATCTCTAGTTCCTCTGCCTTTTCTAAATCCAGCTTGTACATCTGGAAGTTCCTAGTTTACATAATGCTGAAGTCTAGCTTGGAGGATTTTGAGTATAACCTTGCTAGCGTGTGTGTGTGTGTGTGTGTGTGTGTGTGTGTGTGTTAAGCCGCTTTTGACTCTTTCTGACTCTTTGAGACACAATGGACAGTAGCTCTCTAGGCACCTGTGTCCAATATTTTCCAGGCAAGAAAACTGGAGTGCCATGCCCTTTTCCAGGGGATCTTTCCAAGCCAGGGATCGGACTTTGAACCTGAGTTGTTTTTTGTTTTTCTGCAGAGAGCAGAGGGCTTTATTTATTTTTTTGTATTTTTCCTGTTTTTATTTTTTTAATTTTCTTTACTTTATTGTGTTGGTTTTGCCATACAGTGACATGAAACCGCCATGGGTTTACATATGCTCCCCCTCCAGAACCCCCCTCCCTCCCCCCTCCCAATTCCCTCCCCCTGGGACATCTCCGTGCACCAGCTCCCAGCATCAACCCTGGGCTGGCGATTGATTTCAAATATGGTAATTAACATGTTTCAATGCCATTCTCCCATATCCTCCCACCCTTGCTCTCTTCCACAGAGTCCACATGTCTGATCTATACATCTGCATTCCTTAGGCTGTCTCGAATGCTGGGTTCTCATTACCATATTTCTAAATTCCATATATGTGCGTTAGTATACTATATTGTTTTTTCTTCTGGCTTACTTAACTCTGGATAATAGGCTCCAGTTCCGTCCACCTGAGTAGAACTGATTCAAATGAATGTTTTTTTTTAATGCTGAGTAGTATTCCATTGTGTATATGTACCACAGCTTTCTTATCCATTCGTCAGTTGATGGGCATCTAGGTTGCTTCCATGTCCTGGCTATTGTAAACAACGCGGCGATGAACACTGGGGTACATGTGTCTCTTTCAGTTCTGGTTTCCTCAGTGTGTATGCCCAGCAGTGGGATTGCTGGGTCATATGGCAGGTCTAATTGCAGTTTTTTAAGGAATCTCCACACTGTTCTCCATAGTGGCTGTAGTAGTTTGCATTCCCACCAACAGTGTAAGAGGGTTCCCTTTTCTCCACATCCTCTCCAGCATTTATTGCTTGTAGATTTTTGGATGGCAGCCATTCTGACTGGTGTAAAGTGGTACCTCATTGTGGATTTGATTTACATTTCTCTGTAATGAGTGATGTTGAGCATCTTTTCATGTGTTTGTTAGCCATTTGTATGTCTTCTTTGGAGAAATGTCTGTTAAGTTCTTTGGACCACTTTTTGATTGGGTCGTTTATTTTTCTAGAATGAAGCTGCAGGAGTTGCTTGTATATTTTTGAGATTAATTGTTTGTCCGTTGCTTCATTGGCTATTATTTTCTCCCATTCTGAAGGCTGTCTTTTCACCTTGCTTATAGTTTCCTTTGTTATGCAGAGGCTTTTAATTTTAATTAGGTCCCATTTGTTTATTTGTGCTTTTATTTCCAATATTCTGGGAGGCGGGTTAAAGAGGATCCCACTTTGGTTTATGTTGGAGAGTGTTTTGCCTATGTTATCCTCTAGGAGTTTTATAGTTTCTGGTCTTATGATTAGATCTTTGATCCATTTTGAGTTTATTTTTGTGTATGGTGTTAGAAAGTGTTCTAGTTTCATGCTTTTGCAAGTGGCTGTCCAGTTTTCCCAGCACCACTTGTTAGAGAGACTGTCTTTTCTCCATTGTATATTCATGCCTCCTTTGTCAAAGATAAGGTGTCCATAGATGCATGGATTTATCTCTGGGCTTTCTATTTTGTTCCATTGATCTATATTTCTGTCTTTGTGCCAGTACCATACTGTCTTAATGACTGTGGATTTGTAGTATAGCCTAAAGTCAGGTAGGTTGATTCCTCCAGTTCCATTCTTCTTTCTCAAGATTGCTTTGGCTATACGAGGTTTTTTGTATTTCCATACAAATTGTGAAATTATTTGTTCTAATTCTCTGAAAAAGCCCTCTGGTAGCTTGATAGGAATTGCATTGAATCTATAGATTGCTTTGGATAGTATACTCATTTTCACTATATTGATTCTTCCAATCCACGAACACGGTATATTTCTCCATCTATTTGTGTCCTCTTTGATTTCTATCATCAATGTTTTATAGTTTTTTATATACAAGTCTTTTGTTTCTTTAGGTAGAAATACTCCTAAGTATTTTATTCTTTTTGTTTCGATGGTGAATGGAATTGTTTCCTTAATTTCTCTTTCTGTTTCCTCATTGTTAGTGTATAGGAATGCCAGGGATTTCTGTGTGTTGATTTTGTGTCCTGAAACTTTACTATATTCACTGATTAGCTCTAGTAATTTTCTGGTAGAGTCTTCAGAGTTTTCTATGTAGAGGATCATGTCATCTGCAAACAGAGAGAGTTTTACTTCTTCTTTTCCAATCTGGATCCCTTTTATTTCTTTGAACCTGAGTTTCTTATGTCTCTTGCCCTGGCAGTGGAGTTCTTCAGTAGTAGTACCGCTGGGGAAGCCTTGTTAGCATATGAAATAAGTGCAATTGCCTGGCAGTTTGAATGTTCTTTGGCATTGCCCTTCTTTGAGATGCGAATGGAAACTGACCTTTTCCAGTGCTATGTCCCCTGCTGAGTCTTCCAAATCTGCTGACATATTGAGTCTAGCAATTTAACAGCATCATCTTTTAGAATTTTAAATAGCTTATAGGACTTTTTAAGAAAGACTAGGATATACTAACTGAGCAGGACTGCTTAACACATTCAAATTGTAATTTCCTTAGTGCTTTGAGGGCAATCAAAGGAGACACTTGCACATTTTCTTTTGAATCTTCATTTCTCAAGTTAGTCCCGCTTAATTAAGATCTAGTTATGAATTTCCAGCTCCTAAGTCACTCAAAGTTCAAGGTTTATACAAAAATTATTTCATCCTTTAATTTCGGAGAAATAGGAAAGTGGTAAAGTGATTATTTTCTCTTCTCTTAAAAAACTACAAAATAACTTGTATAAAGCAATATAATTGCATATAATTGTAGTGTTTGGTCAAAAACATATAGAAATGTTATATGCCAAAAACATCACAAAGGATGTGGGTTGGAACAAAGCTGTATTTGGCTAAGGAAATGATAGCAGGTGGTCATTCAAAGCTACAGGGACAAGTGTAGAGAACCAGAAAAGGTACATAAGAAGACATAAATATGTATATGACGAGTATTATAAACCTATACCTGCTCTCATTTCTTTTCTCAGCTCCTTTAAAAGAAATACAATTAGGTAATAATTAGAACAATGTATTGTTGGATTGGCATGATATATAGACGCAGTGCAAATAACAATACCAGAAAAACTCAAACGCTTCAGAAGTTATGTTTCTGTGTCTCAGTGGAATTACTCCAATATAAATTTAGAGTATATTCTAACAGAATATATACAAAAATCCCCAGAGCAACAAATAAGAAAATCCTTTGTTAGAAAAGCGAAAATAATTGAAGAAATTACAATGTTACATTGAAAATATTACTTGGCACAAAAATACTTAATGTAAAGAAGGAACAGAGGAATAAGGAAGATATAAGGCAGAAAGCAAAACGTATATGACAGATGTAATCTAACCCTATTAATAAAAACTTAAATGTAGACACAATCCAATTAATCATTATACATATGTACCTTGTTAGATAACAAACTGTATCAAACTAACCCAGTGACCTATGCAGGATAATAAGGGGCTTCCCTGGTGCTGCTAGTGGTAAAGAACCTGCCTGTGCAGTTGACTAAGAGACATGGGTTTGATCTCTGGGTTGGGAAGATCCCCTGGAGAAGGGCATGGCAACCCATTCCAGTATTCTTATCTGGAGAATCCCAAGAACAGAGGAGCCTGGTGGGCTACAGTCCATAGGGTCACAGAGTTGGACAGCTGAAGCGACAGCGTGTGTGCACAGGATAATCAGTTCAGTTCAGTCGCTTCATCGTATCGGACTCTGCAACCCCATGGACTGCAGCACACCAGGCTTCCCTGTCCATCACTAACTCCCGGAGCTTACTCAAACTCATGTCTATTGAATCAGTGATGCCATCCAACCATCTCATCCATTGTTGTCCCCTTCTCCTCCCACCTTCAATATTTCCCAGCATCAGGGTCTTTTCTAGTGAGTCAGTTCTTTGCATCAGGTGGCCAAATTATTGGAGTTTCAGCTTCAGCATCAGTTCTTCCAATGAATATTCAGGATTGATTTCCCCATCAAACAGTGTGCCAGTATCTCAGAAAAACAGCTTGTAGTCATTCTTTTACCTTTTTAATGTTTTTTTTTAATGCTCTTATATTACCTACTGTTACTTATTGATTTGCACCTTCATCTAAGAAATGAAATGGCCAGAAGCAAATGTTTCTTGATACTAATCCAATCCCTGACACAGACCCCAAAATGTTTATGTATAGGTGAGAGATGGACATGCAGAGTTTTGAAGTGGATGCTGTCTTCCTTTATGGCTAAAGGATTATAGTTGGAGTCATCTGGAAGGACAATGAGTCTGTTTTCAAAGTATCGCCTCAGCCCCTAAACCGTTCTCCTTTGTCCTGCTTTGTACTATCAGAGGTGGACCCTGTCATCAGTTAACACTTGGGATAATGTTTAGCATTATGGTAGAAGGCTCTAGAAGGGTCCCACAGGAGAAAGGACACCCTTCTTCCTGAATGCAGTGGTTTTCCCATTTTGCTCCAGTGATATGTAGCTGAACTGCCCTTCTCATGAGGGGGTCACTCAAAAGCATGCCCCCTGAGAGTTGCTTCTTAGAAAATTTTATCAGAACTCCAGATGCAGCTTTCTAGTGAGCTTTGTTCTCACCTCAGAGGGGGCTTCCCAGCAAGTTTCATCCACCTGCTGCTCATTCTCCTTAGCTGGTGGCTTCCTAGAGGTGCTGCTGGAATTCCCTAGTGTCTCTAGTTTCTGGCTGGCCAGGCCTGGTGCTCAACACCTCAGAGAAATTCTCTCCCTGCGGTGGGAGACAGTTTGCACCTTCTCCAGAGGGTTCTGAGCTTCAGTTTGGGAGACTTTCTCCCAAGATGCTCTTCCTCGAATACTCTGTTTTAGTCCTAGCGGGAGTAGCTGCCACTTACCTCTGCTTTTTCTGTATTCTTTAGAGTCTCTCTATCCTTTTAATTAGTAAATTTCCTCTGATGAATGGATAATTCTTCATATTCAAATTTTCCAATTCAAACAACTGGTTTGGTTACCGCCTGCTAGCCGACGTTGGCTGATACAGTCACCATACAAGCACCGGGAAAAAGCAGAAGGTGAGCACCCCCTCTGTGACCACAACATCCTGAAATAATCCATTCTTGGCACTTGGTCCTGAGCTTGAAAGGTGGTGTCTAAGCCCTCCCTTTTGAGCTCTCATTAGATTTTATTTCAATAAGGTGGTTGCATCCCGTCCTCCTCCTCCCCCCCAAAAAATGGTCCATGGTTTTGCGGCTATAGAGGAGCCACCTGGCTGCAGCTTGGGATTCCAGGCACTCATCTTCTGGGTGTTATAGCTGTGGGCGTAAATGTGTAGGACATTCTCGAACTTGGGGATGAGAGAGGCACGGGGCTTCTGGGACCATCAGCAAGAAGGAGATTATCAACCCAGACAATAAAAGGTCCAAGAAGTCCTGCGAGGCCCTGGCCTTCAGGAAGTCTGTGGACTTGCACCAGGAAGTCTATCCGCCGCTCTACTCTGACAAGAAGGGTGCAGCCCCACTGTGATCCAGTGACACTGGGCAAGGCCACCGCACCACGAGGGCCAAGTAGGGCTCCAAGAAGATGTGGCCCTGGAAGTGGATGCCATTCACCAACCCAGCCTGCAGGGATGGAGCACGTTCTTCCACTGGCGACAGGCAGCTGAGGAGGGCAAGACTGCCCCCTTGCCCACGTTCGATAAGACTGTCGGTGCCCACGCATTCAGAGCAGGAGTACCAGCTCTAGCTTCACCAGGACACCTGAACAGAGGCAGAACACTGACCTCCTCTTTGACCTCAGCCGCTGCTTTGGCCTCCCTTTTGTCATTCGCCATGCCTGGGATGATCGCCAGCAGTTGATAGAGCCGCCTGCGGAGGACTTGAAGGAATGGTATTACTGTGTCTGAGCCAAGCTGGACAATGTGGAGGCCATGGCGGGCACAGGCCTCGGGGTGCCAGGGTTTGCTGCTTGGCATTGGCGTTGGCGAAAGGAACAACTGAAGTTTCGCTGTGAGTGGCCTGTAAGCTGCCATGGTGGATGAGTACCCGGTATATAAGCTGCTCCGGATCTAGTCCCGGCAGAAGCAGCGCCATCGGGCGTGCAGACGCTTCTGACTGCCACCGATGGGGCTGCCCAGTGAGGTCCTCCTGATGCAGTCACCTCAGAAGAAAGGGCCAAGAAGCCAGTTGTTCCTGAGACTATGGGCATGACTCCCCTAGCAGACGGAGCTGCTCGGGTCTCTGGTCAGAACATCAAGGCCCTGGTGTGGAGCTGAGCTGGAGGAAGTGCTGGTGCGCAGGCTCCGCGAGGCGCGGCCGGCAGCTCAGGCAGGACAGCACCCGTGAGGACGAGCCGGCTCGGGCTGCGCGGCCGCCACCCCGCGGCGGTGCCACCCTGGCGGAGCCTGGGCCTACCTGGGGCCTGACCCCAGCAGGGCCCCGTCGTCTGCCGTCATCGCACCCCTTGCGCCCACGAGGAAGCGCCGGGACTCGTCTTCAGCTCCTCTTCTGTGCTGAAAACCAAGAAACCGAGAGAGGCCGCAAGGGGTTGAGGGATGCTGCTACGTGAGCTGGTGAGTCGGGAAAAGCAACCCAAATCCTTTTTACCTAAATGAGGACGAAGGGAGTAACTTTCCACTTCGAAGTATGAAGTGCTTCTTCATATCTATTTGAATAACCCATGTTTATATAAATATTTGCTTCTTTCAGTATGTAGTTTGTAACATACTTTGTCGATGCAATTGTTTTTAAAGTTTTTTTTTTTTACTCCCAAAGATACAGAGTACCCTAAAGATTCACAGTGAATTTCACATGTTATTGTGTAACAGTGTTTATTTCATTTCCTACTGAAGAGTCTTATTCCCAGAGGAGAGGGAGCTAAAACTCTAGGGCAGAGTTGAAGGGAATATTTTTAAATTCGAAGGTAAAGGCTATAATACTTAGTACTTTAGTTAATTTTTATGTTCTCGTCCGTAATAAGAGTCTATTCTGTTTTAATGTGTAAAAATTATGCTTTGAATTACCATTAAATTGCTTCATATTTTCCTTAAAATTCCTGACATAATATTTAAGCCCTAGGAAGATATACATGATTTTCAGTAATTGTTTTTTTTAAGCAGTGATTTTTAAGTGTGACTTTCTACCTCCTAATACATGGCTAAATTACCCCTGAAGTGTAAATTCCCTCTTAAGATACAGAGGG
>SRVM01027696.1:0-18419 GCA_007570785.1 Antilocapra americana
CACCACCAGCTCAGGAGAGAATGCCAGGAGGTGGGGCTTCTCCTCCCCCAGCCCGTTCTCAGTGGCCACAGGCAAAGGCCAGGGGGGCGCTGGGGTTGCAGCCGGCTCAAGCTCTAGAGTTTGCTAGAGAGCTGGCTTGAGCTCTGGAGGCGGCGGCGGAGCCGGCGTCAGGGCTGGCTGTGGGGCCAGTGCCAGAGCTGGCTCGAAGTTTGGGCCTAGTGTGGGCTCTGCCTCAGCAGCTCGTTTCAGAGCTGGGCCTGGACCTGGGGACATGGCCTTTGGCTCCGCCATGCCAAGGTCCACGTGCTCCAGCTGGGCCAGGAGGAGGTGGACCCGGCCCTCCAGGTCGGGGCCAGGCATGTTGAGCTGCACGTAGGCCACCACCTGCCTGAGGCAGGGGAAGGTGGGGGGGCGGACAGAAGTCCTCCGGGTACTCGTCCAGCCAGGTGCCCAGGATGGAGGAGATGGCGTTTTTGAGTTGTTCCTGGGGTCTGCCATCCTCGGTGGAGTAGGGAAGGATGCACCCGTATCGAGACGAGGCTGTGAGGGCATCACATCTACCATACCTCTTGAACAGCAGGTCCAGGACCTGCTGGGAGGTGGTGAAGGCTCGGTAGGTGCACAGGAAGATGGAGATGTAGGAGAGGTCGCTGCCCTGGAAGGCGGGCACAAGGTGCTCCACCAGCTTCTCCAGCGTGCCCGCCTTCACGGTCCGCACCTTGCAAGCCTCGTGCAGTTTCAGGGCAGACTCATTTTCACACCCGAGCTGGCGCTGGCCCGTGCTGGCACCATCGTGCACCTGCACCTTGTGCAGGGAAGTGGAGTAGATGATCCCGTTGACCAGCTCATTGCCGATCTCCTGCGTGGAGCTCTGCAAAGACAGGGCCCGGCCGCCAGTCAGGGGTGTCAGGGTCTTCCCAGCTGTGTGGTGGGGTGGGGCGGGGGGACGACCCCCTGACACCTTCGGTCCCCAGATGAGGCAAAGGGGGTGGCCATAGGGACCTCCAGTCCAGAATGGAAAGGGGTGACAGCTGGAGGGACGGGGAATGCCTCCCGGGGACCCAGAGCGGCACCTTGGAGAGCTCGGCCACCCTCTGCACCGGCTCTGCCTTCATGCTCCTCAGCGCCTCCACCTTCCTCAGCGTCTGCTGCAGCTTCTGCTCTGGCACCTCCAGGTGCTCCAGCAACTTGTGGTGTTTATCCTCCATCTACGAAGGGAGAGCAGAGCATCAAACGGGCCAGGTGTGTCGCCTCTGCTGCTTTTAGGAAGCTGAGACAACACCTAAATGCCTGTGACTACTGGACGAGTTCTCTTTCGGAAGCTGCATCACTGTAAACTTTCTCTCAGTGTTCCTGGGCTTGGTCTCAGTGGGCAGAACACCTCCTGCCAGACTATTTCCTTTTCCTAAACGTCCCCAAAGAGGTTTTTTTTTTTTTAAAGGTCTTATATATTAAAGAAGATCAGTTTTCTATAGAATCTTATTCATTATTTACAAGTTAAGGGAAGAAGGTTTCACTACTGACTCTTCATAAAATATCGCCAGAACCACCGCAGATGGCCACGGCATGTAAGCCAAACTATGGCTTTCCTCTCCTCTGAAATACAGACCTGATAAGAGTGTGCCTGGTGAAATGCCACTCAACTAATATCTGTAAATGCACAATTATTCTTTTAACAGATCTTACTCTGAAAAACTTTCAATGTAGAACATGTAGACACATTCTTTGTTCAGAAAGAACAAATAATAAATATCTATGAGCTCAGGTTCCTGAGAGGTTAGCATTTGTTTCTAAGCAGCATTCTTATTTATTCTGGGTGCGTATTTCTCTGTGTACATACACAAACAATACGATATGCTTTAAAACCCTCAGGAAACAGCATCATATGGTATGTAGTATTTTCTCATCTGCCTTTTGCAGCCCTTATTTTGTATATCATAATGCTCTAAATTAGTATTCCACATCATACATTTGAATGGCTTTCGAGTGTGTTGTTTCTGTGGTGGGGCCAATGATTCACTTTGTCACACACCAGACCGACTCACTTTGTCTTTGAGACACCACATTTGGTTTTCCTGTTTAAGTCCTGATTATCTGAGACCACTCGGGAACAGGAGCAAGAAACGCTCACCAAACCATAGGAAGTACAAACCCTCATCTGCCTGGAGCTCTAACCCTGCCTGTTGTCACAGTGACCCCAGCTCCCAACGGGCAGCCAGCTGCCGAGAAGTTCCCCGCTGTCTTAACGCTCTGTCTGGGCACTCGGTTTACCAAGCTTCTTCTCTACATAATAAACCCAAACAGCAAACAAAAATTATACTAAACAACCCTGTTATTGCAAGAATTCCACGAGGGAAGGTATCTGCATGAAGTCACGTCCTCTGTCTGCTACACCATAAAGCCAGGCTTGACTCAGAACAGGGAGGGACCTTGAACAGATCCAACAGAGAGCTCTGAGGCTCGTTTCCTCGGGTAAAAGTTGGGAAAATCTCAGGCAATTTCCTCAAAATTAAAGAATACTAATGAGGGGAAACAGAAGTCAACATGTAACACAACTGGAAGCAGCCTCCTCAAGCATAATTCTTCTAAAGCAGAGCTCCACCATATGTATGAAACGCTCAAACCAGGACTAGAACTTGCTGCCTGTGCGACTCCTGTGCACCAGCTCAAAATTCATGTCAGGGCCCTCCGTACTCACTAAGTAACCAGTGTTGGCAAAGTCCTAACATTAAAATGGAAAGGTCTTAAAAACGCTTTTTCCAGAATTCTCTACGTATTAAACTCTGCCACCTAATCTCCTCCTGCAAAGAGTACTGTGAATAGGTTATACAAACAGGTACAAATATTACTGTTTAGAGTTCTCACACAGAATCACTCACACCAAGCTACTAAACAAGTACACCTGTTGGAACCCATGTTGGAGGGCTTCTCTCTGAGATGGTCTCACGGGGGAGGGCTGGCGCAAGGTGGGCACTGTCTGTGTCCAAAGGAGAGGTGAGGCTCACAGGAGGAGGCCTGAACCCCGAACTCTCGGGGTTATTCAGTTGCTGTTTTCACACTGACCGTTAGGTATTTTTTCATAAATCATGACACCTGCAGACACGACCACCAGAAGCATAGTGATCCTACATGGTGACACAGCAAGGGCCTGAGGAACTGAGTGTGAGCAAATGCTACTCGACTTGTCTGACCACCAGTACCAATGTCACACATCCCTTCAAGGAGAAGAGCCTCAGAAAACTAGAGAGGATGGCCAGGCAAGCTGCCTCAGCAGAGCCCCCACAGCATGCTCCCCCCACTCTGAGAGAACAGGCTCCACAGACATCACCAGACTCGCCTGAGTGAATCAGAGGAAATTTCAGCATCATCAGGAATATATTCGACAGGCAGGTGGGGGGGTGAACTGGGAGACTGGGGTTGACATATATACACGACTGATACTATGCATAAAGTCCAAGAGTAAGGACCTACTGTACAGCTCAGGGATGTCTACTCAGTGCTCTGTGGGGAAGTAAATGGGTAAGAAATCTAAAAAAGAGGTATATGTGTAGCTATATATATATACACTCACACACACGCACACACACATATATATGACTGATTAACTTTCCCTACACCAGAAATTGACACAGCAGTGTGGAGTCATCATACACCAATAAATGAAGGAATGGATGAATGAATTTTTAAAAAAGGAACACACTGGGCCCCCTAGAACTTGAGGAAATGAGGAATCCACACCCTGGGTGCAGCACAGTGTAAGGGAGGCCCTCATGTTGGTCCACTGCCAATGGACCGCCTGGACCAGGCCTCTTCTACCCTAGAGCCCTCGACGTGGTGGCAGGGAGGCAGCCAGGCGCGGTCTTGACAGTGCACTGCTCTTGCTCACGCAGCCGTCCCGAGGCTGAGATCACCGTCTCTCATTGATCTTAACATCAAGAAAATCTGCCTGTTAACAGCTTTAAATTCTAAGTTTGAAAGGACAATAAATGATATCCTAAATTAATTCTATGACCCAGTTTTTAACTGCAAATTGATATACAGAATAGAATAAATCTTGAGACATTTATGTCAACTAATACTTTTTAACTGGGGGCTTCCCAGGTGGCTCACTGGTAAAGAATCTGCCTGCCAATGGAAGAGGGCAGATTTGATCCTTGGGTCGGAAGATCCCTTGGAGTAGATGATGGTCACCTACTCTAGTATTTTTGCCTGAAAAGTCCCATGAAGAGAGGAGTGTGGTGGGCTACAGTCCACAGGGTCGCAAACACTCGGACATGACCGAGCATGTACGCAGGCAACTATTTTTAATCATATAAAACTCAGACTTCTTATAGAAAAACTACATTTCCACGAATTCAAGAAGCTCAAAAGTCAGCTAGTTACATAAATACGTGCATCATCCACCTAACAAGGCAGCAAGGATACACATCCACGATGGCCAGATGGCTGGTACCTTCTTGTCCAGGGCCTTCAGGTGATCGAATAGTAACTTCAGCACCCTCAGCACCTCCACCTCGCTGGTCATCCCGGCTGGGGAGTGTGCCTGCTGCTTGCCCGCTGTCATCTGGAGGGATGGCAAATGCAGGGAGAACAGGCGCTCCACGTGTTCCAGCAGCAGCTGCAGGGCAGGGCCAAAGGAGCACTTTCAGCCTCATACTTGAATTCAGGGCTGATAACTGCTCTCAGCCTCACGCTAAGGTTGAAACCTTGCTAAGGCAAGTCGGAATCCAGCCAGTTCAGTGTAGAGTTAGAGTGGGCTTCCCCAGGGGCCCAGGAGATAAGACTCCACACTTCTGCAGGGGTCATGGGTTTTAATCCCTGGTCGGGGAACTAATATCCCACACAAAGTGTAGCATTTCATTAAGAGAAATCCCCCCTCAAATATATTAAAATTACATTAGCTCTCATCATAAATTTGAAGCAAGGTATGAGAAGCCTGAACTGATCCACCTCGGTCTGCTCAGTGGGAAGATGTAAAAAATGACTTGAAAACCAGGCAGAGTTTAAAGACAGCAATACGGAGCCCAGTGGCGCCCCCCTCCGCCACCCCCGCCGTGGGGCAAATGTCAACACCTGAGAATCCCCCTACTGACCCTGCTGTTGTTTCTTTCTGCTTTCAGCTCAGCTATTTCTTTATCTCTTGCAAGCAGCTGCTCCCTCCATGTATTCAGATCTTCAGGAACTGCTGTCAGCTCCTAGAAAACAGTTAAATGAGTAAACACAAACACAAATGAAAAAGAGAGCGAGACTCTGAAGACTGACCCTGTCAAGTCTCAAGGCTCCACTCAGAGGGTCTCCTTGGCCCTCCAGAGAAGAAGCGGTCAGCTGACCCCAAGACCACACAGACCACCATAATTCAGACTGGCATTCAGCCTCCACCTCAACCTGCCAGGCATGCGCCAGGGGAGAACCTGGAATCCAAATCTGCCTTCTCACGACCCAGGGAAGACTGAGAAATTTCCTAAACATCAACCTGACAACAAAGTGGATAAAAAGATTCTTAAACAACACACAATGACCTAGAACCACGGGGGACAGAGAAGAAAAAAGGTCTACAAGGCCACCAGGCTTTGGGGTGTTTCTCTGGGAAAAAGGCAGACGGCACCCCAAGGCCATCTGGTAGCCTGACTCCCCTGAAGTCACCCAGTCATTGAATAACCTGCTTAAAATGTTAAATTCATATTATATGTATTTTGTCACAATTTGCGTGCACGCAGGGCTGTCCACTTGAAGTTGCTCAAACTGAACGACAGGGAGTCTTTCATTCTTCTGTTTCTTTGCACAAAAAAGAAAATCCTGGGCTACATATCCCCTACTACATACTGAGTATTCAGCACCTAGAACAGCGCCCAACACTTGGAAGAGGCTCGTAGTGGACATGTGAAGTGTGACGGTATATGTTATACAGGTAAGCTGTAGGGACCTGTCATTAAGATACTGGACACACTGGTCTGTGCTTTCTAAGATGGGCGGTGTTAAGGGGCTTAGCATTTCTGCTTCAAGGATTGACTGCCTAGCTCAATCCACATGCCCCTGAGACTCCTCCAGCCAGTGTTTCCCTCCTCGTGGGTCCCCCGCTCATCCTTCACGCAGCACCTGCACACCCCCTTATGAGGTCAAACTGCTGGGGTCGATCCTGCTCACTTGGGCCAAAACGCCCTGGCCAGCAGGGCCCACATCCAAGCTAACACAATGAAACACAGCCCCAATGCTTCGCCGGGTGAAACTCATCCGACGGGCCCAGCCCCTGGCTGCTCTCACCTTAGGCCACTCTGCTTCCAGAACACGGGCCGAGGCCATGTTCTTCCTCCTCTTGGCCTTTCCCTTGGGGTTGCAGCACGAGAAAAGGGCCCACAGGCGGGCCCTTCTGCGTCCCATCCACGCGGATGGGGGCAGTTGCCCACTCGGGGGCAACAGCTGTTTCCCAGTCAGATACCTGAGTACCCAAGCTGTCACCACCACTATTCACACACCGCTCTCACACTGACGTCTGCTCTCACACTAGTACCACCAGCACCAGTGTCTCAAGAAGAAATGGCATGAAGGCTCTGCCTCCAGGACATCTCCCAAGAGCCTGGAACCCAGCACCTACGCATCACAAGGGGCTCCATGGTAACGGGGGGCTGGGCTCATGCCACTTTCAATGGTGCAGAGAGGGGGGAGGGGGTGCCAAAAAGATGGCAGGTGAGTGTGGTGTGCAGGAGAAGGCTGTACCCATAGCTCAGGCCCAGTGTCAAACATGACCCTGCAAAGTACTGGTTCATAGTCGAACCAAACATTATAAACTCCTTCAGCAACTGCCACCACTAAGAAGGAGCACGTCTTCTAAGTAGGCTTCTGCAACCTCCACCCCCAAATGAGCCTCCAGTGAGGGTACTGCAAGGGCACCCCTGAACCCACCTGGCTGAGGATTCTCCACGCTAGCTGCCCCTCACTCTCACCCGGAGCTCGGTCCTCCCTGACTCCCTCACTCGAGCTCAGCAAGGGCTCGACCAACCTCGCTCCAGGCACTTAAAATGAACCCATGTGAGTACAGGGCTGCATTCAACCTGCTGCAAAATTGCCCTCTTAATTTCAACCCTGGGCTGCCAGACAACTCTGCACTGTGGGGGCCGCACGGTAGAGGTTCAGAGGTGTTCCTGCCTCCAGCCACGACAGCCAGCGCCTCCCAGACCCCGCAAGGCGCTACCCTCCCTCGGCCCTGAGTCTCCCAGCCCCTCTCCTGGCCCCAGTCCCGCCTCGCGGCTCTCCACTCTCCAGGACACAGGCCACACTGCTGCTGGCTCAGCCCGGACCTCTGCCGCCACTTGAGGACCTCGCTTCCCAGGGTGCCTGGGGTCCTATATCCACCCGCCTCAGCAAGTACAGACTCTGGGAGAGACAGAGTACAGTTTGGGGTCCCACCCGCAGTTCACCCTGAACACATTCTGTTTTTGGCTTTATCTACTGGAGTTCCCTGAGATGTCTTTTGAAAACTTCAACTGTTGCTTTCAGAAAGAATGTAAAATCACTGTGCTCCACTTTTAGAATAAAATCTTCATTTTCAACCTTAAACTGAAACTGGAAGGAGGACTAAAAGCAGTCATTTTCTCAAACAGAAAAAAACCCACATGTGACCTCGTCACACAAGGTGGGTCCCATAACGCCTCCCTCCTCATCTGCCTCCTCCACCAGCAGCAGCTGGTCCTCACAAGGCCTGCCCTGGGCCAGCAGGGGCAGGGGCAGGGTCAGAGGGCAGGCTGGCTGCTCTGCCCCTAGGCCGAGTGTGCCGCTTGCTCCACCTTCTTCCCAAGTTCAAGCGGCACTGACAGAGCCTGGGCAAGCTGGGATTCTGAAGCCTGGGCAAGCTGGGATTCTGATCAGAAACACAATCGTGGGTACTAAGCAAGGACGCCTGGTTCTTGTTTTCCCCAGTATCAAATAAAAAGATGATCAGTATAAATCCTGTGACTGTTATCTGTGGCTTCAGATGAGAGAAGACACCCAGGGCTTCCCCACTTCCAGTTACAGACGCAAGCAGCTTGTAGGTCAGCCTACCAAGAGCTAGAAAAACTAGATACATTTTAAAAGAGGTCCTTAGGCAGCCACAATCTAAGACTTCAACAAAAGGGATGCCCAGTGAAGGATTCCACCTTTTGGCTACTGTGAATACTGCTGCTAATAAACATGGGTGTACAAGGAACTGTATCCTTGCTTTTTAAAACATTTTAAAAAGTTGTGAACTCATTTGGAAGATTTTGAAATTAAACTAACTTTTAAAATACACATATTGTTTGCATTAGCTTAAGGACTAAAAACTTATTTTAGCTGAAAGTCACCCAAAGGAGAAGCTAAAGATCAACGGTACCATTTACTTTAAAGAAACACAAAAGACATAACAGTATCCATTGCAAATTTATTATGCATTAGGAAGCTTAACTTAGAATCCAACAGCATAGTAAAAAAATAAAAAAAAAAAAGATATGTTACCTTTGTTCCTAGCAGAACAGGTTTCAAAACAGACAGCAGTTGTATTACAATCCTGCACCTTTTGAAAAGGACATGATCACTCCTCCACTGACATTAATAAAGGAAAGCCATCATTTCTACCACAAATGACTTCTTCTATTTGAGTTTCTGAATGAGGATCCCAGATAACTTTTTGAGAGGTGCATATTATTTAGTTCTAATGCATAACGAACGAAAAAGGAAAAGAACGGAAAAGGAATAGAAGGAGGAAGAGGAGGACGACAGAGGGGTGGAGGGGGTTGCTTCTCAAACTCAGCCCTGAAGCGGGCCACTAGTATCTCCCCTCCAGCACCACGAAGTCTCCACGTGGTGTGGCTCCCCCATGGCTCTAAGAGACGCCGTCCACAGACTCCTGTCCGCAGAATTTATAGCTCAGTGCACTGATACCCAGGCTCTTCGTGGGAAGAAAGCTCCCAGATGCTGCTGTCCTGCAGCAGCGGCTCACTGTCCTCCTCCCTGCCATGTTCTGGAGCGCTGGCCAGGCTGCCACTGATACTGTTGCTGTGCTTTTGAATCCCACTGCCTTACCTGTACTCGGGGATGAATACAGCAACCAGGAAAGACATAAAAACTATACACTCCCCAAACAAAAATGGTGGGCCTGGGATGACAGCTCCCTGGTGGGTGTGTAAACAAATGTAGATGAACAACTGGGTTAGCCTTTCAAACCAAAATTAGTACTGGATAAACCAAACAAATAAAAATAAAAACCATGCCACTGAAAAGTGGGTTACTTTCTTATTAGCAAATGTTCATTAACTGCCATGGCAAACTCTAACAAAGCCTGCTGCCTGGAGTATAACGGAGGGCAACCAATCACTGCTTTGTGCACCACTTTCCCACAGCTTAGCCCAACACGTCAGCACAGCTGTTTATCTCTGATCGTGCCCTTTGACCCGAGATCATGCCCTCTGCATACGTAAGAACATTAACTCCAGTGTTGTACTGAAATCTATACTGAACATAGATTGGAAGGAGGGAAGTAACAGCAACTTAAAGGTGAAAAAGCACTTTAGCTCAATTTGTAGCTGGAAGTTTAGGTCATTTCAGCTTTTATTTCCCCTGAGTTTCACCAGAGGACCGCATTCTGACCAGAGAAACTATACAGGTAAAAATAGAATCTGAACAAAGGCAAAACAAATATTTTACCTACGATATTATCACTGAAATGATTCCTCCCTCGTCCCAAGAAGTGATGAACACAACAGCAACTATTGTCAAATACAACAGTAGTATTAGAAAAGTAAGAACACTTTCCAAACTGAAGTTCACAAGATTTTGCTCTTATCAGATACAGTTGTTAGAAACTAGGCTCATTACCAAATTACCTGTAGAGCATCAATGTTAGAAACCAACTCTGGTTCCAACTCAGTCAGTTCCACAAGGAACATGCAGAATGTGAAGCCATACAAGGCTGGTCCCAGGCCATTACAGAGTCCTCTGATTCCAGTTATGATATCCTGGGCAATTCCTAAGTCAGAACAAAGAGAAGGCAGCCAGTCTTCTCAGAAAAGCATCTCAAGATTGGAGACTTAAGAGTTCTTTCTTTCAAACTATAAAATACTGATTAAGTAGGACTGAGTACCCATCATACTGATATCCACTCATTGTACAAAGGTTTCCTTGTCCTTTTCTGTGCCCTTATAAGACTGTCCTCACTACCTGTCCTAAGATCTAAAAGGATATGAAACGACATCGATGTTTATAAAATCCCTTTGAGGCTGAAATCCCCTTGAACAACAGATCTTCCTATAAACAGGGAATGATAAAATGAAAAATTTTTATACTCTCAATTTATAAGCAATTCCTACTTTTTTGCAGATTGACATTTTCCTCTTCTACTTATTTAATGGTGCTTTTACAATAAAAATCTGTCCTTTGCCCAAGTGTCAGTCCATAGGGGCCCTGAATCTGTGTTCCTACGGCACCTTCTGACAGGCTCTGCTCCTCACACTGATCGCCGTTCTCCAAGTACACCTGTACTGAAACTCCCAGAAGAGTCGACCTCTAGGTATCTCTGGTGTCTCATGTGGCAGCTAAAAAATTAGCTTGAATCATGAGATGGTTGTTTCTGTAAGTCAACAACAGTCAAATATAATTCAACCTAATATACTGTTTTCTAAAAAGCAGATATGCTGACATTTAGAAACATCTGTATTAATACATGTAAGCATAAAAATAGCCAAAGCAAATTCAGGCCCTGAGAGATAAGAGTTTCTTAGAGCCAAGGCCATGCCCATTCTTCACAGATAGCTCATGCCTTTACTTCAACCACAACATCTCCCAAGGATGCAGTCAACTAAGTGACCATAACCAGGGTAAGCTATGTTTAAAATAGATAACCAGCACAGGACTGTTATAAAAAAAATTAAAAAACAAAAGTAGATATGAATAAAATGGCTAATTTGAAAAAGTAAGTGCAACCAGTAAACTATCTTTTCCAATCTTTTTTTTTTTTAATTGAAATTTGTTAAAGATCTCTAAGACATAAAAACTTCTTTTCTTCTAAAATTCACTACTTCCTGACTATGGTCAGGTAAACCATTAAGGGATGGAGAAGGAAAATAATTAATTCCAGCAGTAAGAAGTCCCTCATAGGGAAGCCAGAGGCACAAGAAGGATGAAGAGTCTAGACATTTACAGTGCTACTCTACATAGTCGTCTTACTTTTGTCTTTCATTCTGCATCCAATTATCAAGAAGTACACAGATTTATCTGCTCTTTATCTGCTCAAAGAATCATTTTCTAAACTGAGTGAATAATGGACTTTGAGTGATTCCAAATTAAAGAAACTTAAGTGATTACAGTGATGAAATAAAGAACTCATTGTTTTACTAGCTAGTCTGTCATTATTTAACAGATATTTCTTAAAATGGGAGTATAGTCTAGTAAATTCTGACAGTAACATAAAAGAAGAGTCAAAACTGAAAAGAGAAGTTAGATAGTTGTATTTCTAAGTATACTGACTTGCTGTGTCCAGATATCAAAAATATGAGTATAAAACCAAAGCAAGAAGGGAAAGAGAATTTTCCTATTTGCCAAAGTAAAGAGGTATGTTGTTCAGCAGGAATCACACAGCTGTAACCTGTTTCTCTGCTGATGTGGAAAGACACTTAGAGATGCTCATGCTTCTGGCAGGTACATTCTCCACGGAGGGAAAGAAACAGTGAGGGAGACAGTGACCTCACCTTGCTGATCTGACTCTGCATTCCGAGAGCCAAGGGTACTGACTGCTGGGAACGTGATGCTGGACACGGCGGCCACAATCCCTGCTGCCCACATCATCCTGCAATGACATGTCAGACTGTGGTCAGGGAGCGGGCCAGCCCCGGTGAGAGTGCTGTTCAGAGTACCGGCGGCAAAAGCACAAAATGCTGTCTATTGTCTTGCATTAAGCTGTATGTGATTATTTTCCTCTTGGAAATTTATTTTTTAATCTAGAAAGTTACACAACACACTGTTCAGGAGCTGGGAAAGTTTCGTTTCTTTATCTAACCTGTCAAAATATGTTTTTCTTCCTGGTTTCCCTATAGCCATCTTTAAATGCAAGCTCAATGAAATTCAAATGGATTTCTTGTTTCTATAAATCCACATTTTTTCTCACCAATTTCCCATTTTTTTTCTTTGTACTTTTCAAAGGCTCACCTCCAAACTGCCCTTAGGCTACTCAGTTTTCTCCCTTCAATAAAGTGTTGTGTGCACCCAACAGAAAAACGAGGACACCTGAAGTTCAGGATGACATCCTGCAGACTTCCAAGTCTGCTTGCTGTAGACCTCTGTCTCAATGAAAGGAACCTATGTTCCTTTGAACTTATGTGTGAGTTAGTATTAAAGTTCAGTGCCAAACGAGCTAAAAACTTGCTTAGTTAGACTGTCTTGGGGATGACAAGAATAACCTTACTTAAAAGGAAAAATCCTTCAGGTCGATAGAATCAGCTGTTGAACCAAAGTTCCTAGGACTAAAATGAAGGCTTCCAAGAACAAGAACAATCAACCACTAACCACCTAAAGCATTTCAAGTTCTAAACTGTGTCATTCATTTCTGGTTGTAAAATAAGGACCAACTCAAACATTTTAAATGAAGATATGAACTGTAGTATTTGGTAATAGGCACATAAGGAAACTTGCCACAGAACAAAACTGCACTTACTTCTTTTTATTTTTCTTATTCCACAGGGCTTAATTTGACTTGCTTTCCTATTAATGGGAATCTAATTGTTAGAACGGATAACTGTCTCTGGGTACAGAAGCTTTTGGAGGAGATCTTAGTGTTCATCTAACTCACATACTTTATATTATAAAGATTATGTCACTGTCCAATGTCACTCAGCTAATCAGAGCAGTAAATCCTGCCATAATCAGTCATTTCCCCTTGTTTTCTTGTTGTATTTGATTATATGTGCTCTCACCAAAAACTGACAAATGAATTTAACAACTAGGCATAAAACTTGTTTTAGAGGGTTGGAGAAAGAGATACATATATTTAGTTAAGTACCATCTCACTGAAAGCTTGCTGAGGTGAAGGCAATCTGTAATGCAGAATTATCTAGCTATACCCTTCCTCAAACTGGTCTAAAGAGTTTTTGAAATTTTGAATACACTAAGCTAGTAAATTAACTCCTACTACTTTTGCATCAACACTCAACTAATTCAAGCTCCTCTAAAAGATAAATCTGTCATGAGGATCTATCAGAGAGACTTACCATGCTTGAGATCCAAAACTGTACCAGGCTAACTGGAACAGCCAGAATCCCAAATCAAGGAGAAGAGTGCTCTTATTCTCTAATGATCTCATCAAGCTAGTAAGAAAGACTCTGCAAAGCAAAGGGGATGATCATTAGAAATTATGTAAGCACAGAGATTTGATGCAAACTCTGTGGAAAAGCCCATTGTTTATGACCAAGAACCTCTAACTGCAGCCCACTTGACCTGAGACTTCGGCAACCACATAGAACTCACGCAGCTCTAAAAGGAGTGAAGTTTCAAGGGCCCCCCAAACTGACCTGGGCTCAGGGCCTTCAGCCTGCTCCCCAAACTCTGATTACATGCTGCCTGTTGTTGTTCAGTCTCTAACTCTTCAACCCCATGGACTGCAGCACGTCAGGCTGCACTGTCCTCCACTATATCCTGCAGCTTGCTCAAACTCATGTCCATTGAGTCGGTGATGCCACTGAACCATGTCATCCTCTGTTGCCCCCTTCTCCTCCTGCCTTCAGTGTTTCCCACCATCGGGGTCTTTTACAATGAGTTGGCTCTTTGTTATCAGTTGGCCAGAGTATTAGAGTTTCAACTTCACTCTTTCCAATGAATATCCAGGGTTGATTTCCTTTAGGATTGACTGTTTTGACCTCCTTGTAGTCCAACTGTTGGGAGTTAACAGTTTCAAAGTGTTGGATTGACACAAATATGATTTTAAAAAATATAAACTACGTTAGTCACTCAGTTGTGTCCGAGTCTTTGCAACCCCATGTACCATGACCTCCCAGGCTCCTCCATCCATGGAATTCTATAGGCAAGAATACTGGAGTGTGTTGCCATTCCCTTCTTCAGGGGACCTTCCTAACCCAAGAATTGAACTCGGGTCTCCCGCACTGCAGGCAGATTCTTTACTGTCTGAACCACCTCGCTGCTAAAGAACTGAGAGAGACCGAAAGGGGGAAAGATAAACCATCAATCTGGGATAACCAACCAGAGTTAATATTAAAAAAAAAATCATGAGCAACGTGAAAGTTTAACATATTTACACTGCCTGATGCCGTTAAAGAGTAAAAGGCCTTTGCTTGAATGTACTTCTATGAGGGATATCAGTTCTAGTATTTTGGGAAAACAATTTTGTGGCATTCTCACTTCTCTTCCAGACAGTAATCACAGAAGAGTGTTCCACGTGGCCTACCATGCTTTAAAACAACATATAGCCCCTTCTTGGACCCCAGCATTGTGAAGGGAATTGCATCACTGAATGAAGCAATGAGCCATGCCCTGCAGGGTCATCCAACATGGACAGGTCATAGTGAAGAGTTCTAACAGACCGTGGTCGACTGGAGGACGCAACGGCAAACCCCTTCAGTGCTCTTGCCTGGAGAACCTCACAAGCAGTATGAAAAGGCAAAAAGATATGACACCAGAAGATCAGCCCCCCAAGTCAGAAGGAATGCAATATGCTACTGGGGAAGATCAGAGGGCAATTATGGGCAGCTGCAGAAAGGATTAAATGGGCTGGAAAAAACAAGAAGGACACTTAGCTGTGGATGTATCTGGTGATCAATGAAAGGTCAGATGCTGTAAAGAGCAACATGTATAGGAATCTGGAATATTATGTTTATGAATCAGTTTGGACGTAGTCAAGCACAAGATGGAAGGGTGAACATCAACAGTTTAGAAATCAGTAAACTAAAATGGACAGGAATGGGTGAATTTAATTCAGATGACCATTATATCTACTACTGTAGATATATTTCTTCTAAGGCAAGAATCCCTTACAAGAAATGAAGTAGCCCTCATAGTCAACAAATGAGTCCAAGACACAGTACTTGGGTGCAATCATAAAAACAATCAAATGATCTCAGTTCATTTTCAAGGCAAACCATTCCAACATCACAGTAATCCAAGTCTATGCCCCAACCACTAATGCTGAAGAAACTGGAGTCAAACAGTTCTCTGAAGACTTACAAGACCTTCTAGAACTAACAACAAAAAAAGATGTCCTTTTCATTATAGAGGACTGGAATGCATAAGTAGAAAGTCAAGAGATATCTGGTGTTAACAGGCAAGTTTGGCCTTGGAGTACAAAATGAAGCAGGACAAAGGCTAACAGACTTTTGCCAAAAGAACACACTGGTCATAGGAAACACCCTCTTCCAACAATATAAGGGATGACTCTACACATGGATTTCACCAAATAGTCAATAGTGAAATCAGACGGATTAAATTCTTTGCAGCCAAAGATGGAGAAGCTTTATGCAGTCAGCAAAAACAAGACCTGGAGCTGATTGTGGCTCAGATGAAAATTTCCTTATTGTAAAATTGAGGCTTAAACTGAAGAAAGGAGGGAAAATCAGTGAGCCATTCAGGTAAGATCTAAATCTAATCCCTTATGATTATACAATGAAGATGATGAATAGATTCAAGAGATCTGATAGAGAGACTACAGAACTCTGGATGGAGGTTTGTAACACTGTACAGGCGTCAATGACCAAAACCATCTCAAAAGAAAAAGAAACGCCACAACGCAAAGTGGTTGTCTGAGAAGGCTTTAAAAATCGCTGAGGAAAGGAGACAAGTGAAAGGCAAGGCAGAAAGGGAGAAAGGGAGAGATATACCCAATTGAATGCAGAAAAGAGCAAGGAGAGATAAGAAGTCTTAGTCTCAGTACATCAGCAAATCTGGAAAACTGAGCAGTGGCCACAGGACTAGAAAAGGTCAGCTTTCATTCCAATCCCAAAGAAGGGCAATGTCAAATAATGTTCAAACTACCATACAATTACTCTCTTCACATGCTTGCAAGGTTATGACTAAAATCCTTCCAGCGAGGCTTCAGTAGTACATGAATCAAAAACTTCCAGATGTTCAAGCTGGCATCAGAAAAGGCAGAGGAATTAGAGATCAAATTGCCAATACTTGATGGATCATAGAGAAAGCAAGGCACTTCCAGAAAAACACCTACTTCTGTTTCACTGACTATTCTAAAGCCTTTGATTGCACAGAAAACAGCAAGCTGTGGAAAACTCTTAAAGAGATGGGAATACCAGATCACCTTACTTGTCTCCCAAGAAACTTGTATGCAAGTCAAGAAGCAAAGTAAGAATCAGACATGAAACAGCTGACTGGTTCCAAACTAGAAAGGAGTACGTGAAGGCTGTATACTGTCATTCTGCTCATTTAATTTATATGCCAAGTATATCATGAGAAATGCTGAGCTGGCTGAATCACAAGCTGGAATCGAGACTGCTAGGGGAAATATCAACAACCTCAGATATGCAGATGATATCACTCTAATGCTAGTAAAGCAAAGGACTGAAGAGCCTCTTGATGAGAGTGAAAAAGTTGGCTTGAAACCCAACATTAAAAAAAACTAAGATCAAGCCATCCAGTCCCATCACTTCACAGCAAATAAAAGGGGATAAAGTGGAAACAGTGACAAATTTTATTTTCTTGGGCTCTGAAAACACTCTGGACAGTGACTGTAGCCATGAAATTAAAACCCAACTTGCTCCTTGGAATGAAAGCTATAACAACCCGAGACAGCATATGAAAATTAGAGGCATCACTTTGCTGACAAAGTTCCGTATCATCAATGCTATGGTTTCTCTGTAGTCACATATGGATGTAAGTTGTGTCATAAAGAAGGCTGGGCACTGAAGAATTGATGCTTTCCAAATGTGTGCTGGAGAAAACTCTTCAGAGTCCCCTGGACTGCAAGGATATCAAACCAGCCTAACCCAAAGGAAATCATCTCTGAAAACTCATTGGAAGTACTGATGTTGAGGTTGAAGCTTCAAAGTTTGGACACCTGATGGGAAGAGTCAACTCACTGGAAAAGACCTAGATGCTGGGAAGATTGAAGGCAAAAGGAAAAGGGGGCTGCAGAGGATGAGATGGTTACATAGCATCTCTGACTCAGTGGACATGAATTTGTTCAAACTCTGGGAAATATTGCAGGGGAGCGGAGGTTGCATGCTGCAGTCCACGGGGTCATAAAAAGTTGGACATGGCTTAGCAACTGAACAACATAGCTATTTCAGGGAAACAGCCTCTCTGCAGTCCCATACAATATAGTGAATGTACCTACGCATATCGGTGAATTAACTCAAAGTACATACGCCCTGCTTTTTGTGGTCCTGTATTTATCAAAGATGGGAAAATGTTTAATTGTTGTTGTCAAGTTGCCTAGTCATGTCAAACTCTTTGCAACCTCTTGGACTGCAGCACACCAGCCTCCCTGTCCCTCACCATCTCCTGAAATTTGCCCAAGTGCCTGTCCATTGCATTGGTGATGCCATCCAGCCATCTCATGCTGGCATTTCAGCTTCAGCATCAGTCCTTCCGAAGAGGATTCAGGGTTGATTTCCCTTAAGATTGACTGGTTTCATTTCCCTGCTGTCCAAGGGACTCTCAGGAGTCTTCTGCAGCATCACAGTTCAAAGGCGTCAGTTATTTGGTGCTCTGTCTTCTTTACGGTCTAGCTCTCACAACTGTACGTGATCACTGGGAAGAACACAGCCTTGACTATATGGACCTTTGCCAGCAGGGTGATGTCTCTGCTTCTCAACACACTGTCTAGGTTTGTCACCACTTTCCTGCCAAGAAGCAAACGTCTTCTGATTTCATGGCTGCAGTCACCAACTGCAGTGATTTTAGAGCCCAGGAAGAGGATATCTCACACTACTTCCAACTTTTCCCACTCTAATTGTCATGAAGTAATTACATATAATCCTAATGTACTGACTTGCCACATTTCCTTAGTTTTGTGGATAGAAAAAATTGTACCATTTAAAAATTTTCACTTGACTTTCACTTTCACTATTTTCACTATTAAAATAATATTGAAACATTCTTCTGCTTAATTTCAGAATAGTGGAGAAAGACTGTGGTTGGTGGTTGTAAAAACAAACTTTTATGTGCCAAAGCTATGCATTAGGGGTAATCACACTTATTCTAAAATGTTGTAAAAATTTATATTAAATTCCAAAAGGAACAAGACGGTGGAGGAGTAGGTGGATGTGGCGTACATCTCTCTCCACGGATATATCAGGAATATACCTTCAGACACAGAAGCGCTTGCAGAACACCAGCTGAAAGCAGACAGCAATACCTGACCAATGGAAAAGAATATAGAAAACCACACAACAGTCAGCAGGACGAAGGACCTAGGGGAAAACAGCATTGTTGGGAGAAGCGGCCCTGCCCTCAGC
>SRVM01027701.1:0-11033 GCA_007570785.1 Antilocapra americana
CCACCCCATCTCCTGGGCGGCCACGTATGCACGAATACAAGCACAAACGCTGTGGGGTGTGGGGTGACCCGAGACAGAGCAAATCACAGGGACCCTATTGTGACCATGCAGAACGGGTGTCATGGCTGGTTCTGCCCCGTTTCGAGTTCCCGACGGGAAACGGACCACCGGTGGACTGGACTCAGGCCGTTACCGCAGAACCTACGTTAGGCACATTTCTCCCTTCTGTGTGTTCAAGTGTTCTCCTTATTTTGTATTTGTAACTATTTTAAAAAATGCACTGAGTTTGGGTTAAAAACCAACCACCAAAATGGATCTCAGCAGAGACCTAAAGCCCAGAGGAGGAGTATTGGGCTCGTCTGACACACAACTCCTGGATGACCCGTGTGCCTAAAATCCCTTCTCAGTACTAAACAGTGGGTTGATTTTCTTTTTACAATAAAAAAAGCTGAGTAATATTGCATAGGAGTACCAGAAACTGCCTCATTGGAAACAAAAACTATTTACATTAAATAAAAACCCAGCTGCAGGCTGCGTCTGCACATTTACAGCATGGTGAAGCACACTGTGACCGACCGTGGAGACAGCTTCTGGCACTCACACCACAGGGGCGCTTTTGCCATGAGAGGAAAGCGAGGGTGGGGTGGGGGGGGCGTGCGTTCACTTCTGGTTCCGGAGCTGGTTGGACAGCCAGTCCAGGCCCTCGTACAGCCCGTCCCCGCTGGTGGCGCAGGTGGCCTGGATGTACCAGTTCCGGTGGCGCAGCGAGTGCAGGCCCAGCTTGTCCGTGATCTCGGCCGCGTTCATGGCGTTGGGGAGGTCCTGTTAGCAAACACGAGCAGCACGGCGTCCCTGAGCTCGTCTTCTGCCAACATCCTCATGAGCTCCTCGCTGGCCTCATTCACACGCTCTCTGTCATTGCTGTCGACCACAAAGATGAGCCCTTGTGTGTTTTGAAAGTAGTGGCGCCACAGAGGCGCCCACGATCTTGTCCTGGCCGCCCACGTCCCACACAGTGAAGCTGATGTTCTTGTACTCCACGGTCTCCACGTTGAAGCCGATAGTGGGAATGGTGGTCACAATTTCACCCAGCTTCAGTTTGTACAGGATGGTGGTCTTTCCTGCAGCATCTAGGCCCACCAATGAGAATGCGCATTTCTTTTTTGCCAAAAAGGCCCTTGAAGAGGTTTGCAAAGATATTCCCCATGCTGCAGACCGGTGGGAGCAACACTGGCCAGAGAAACCCTCGCGGCCGCAGCGCAGATGCTGCTCGGAGGCAGGCGTTGGTTTCGCTCCCACAAGATGGCGGCTCTATTCATAGACTTTTTAATGATGGCCATTCTGACTGGTGTGTGGTGTTACCTCACTGGTTTTTGATTTGTATTTCTTCAATACTTAGCAATGTTGAGCATTGTTCATGTCTTTGTCGGCCACCTGTGTGTTTTCTTTGGAGAAAACACAGGTTTTTTTTCAGTTTGGGTCTTCTGCCCAGTTTTGAGAGTTTTTATCATGAATGGATGTTGAATTCTGTCAAATGCTTTTTTTGGTATCTGTTGAGATGATCACATAGCTTTTGTGTTTCCTTTTGTTAATGTGATATATCACACTGATTGATTGGTGTATATTGAACTGTCCTTGTGACTGTAGAGTGAATACAACTTGATCTTTTCTTTATACTCCCTTCCCCGACATTTGTGATTTTTATGTCCTATTTATTTTACATCTTCGTGTTTATCCTTTTGCAATTATAGTTTTAATTGCTTTTAAGGAATTTTATAATTTTTAGGGTTTTATATTCTGTGTACTGGCTTATTTAAATGATCTTCTATCCTTTTATATATTTGCCTTTCCCACTGTGATCTTCCTTTCTAGTAGATTCTGCTGCTTTTTTATTTAGAGAAGACCTTTCAGTACTAAAGACCCTTAATAGTGCTGAATTCTTATAGTTTTGCCTGTCTGAGAAATTATTTATCCTTCTTTCTATTGTAAATGATAGTCTTGCTGGGGAGGGTTGTGGATTTTTCCTCTTCAGGACTTTTGACTATATCATGCCACTCTCTGGACTGCAATGTTTCTGCAAACAAATCAGCCTTATGGGGGTTTCTCTTTAAGTGACTCTTTGTCTTTCTCTTGCTGATTTTGGAATCTTCTCTTTAACTTTCGCTATTTTAATTATGCTGTGTTTTGTTCTAGATCTATTCAGGTTCATCTTGTTTGGAAATGTCTGTGTTTCCTGTACCTAGATATCTTTTTGTGGCTGTTGTTATATTTGGGAAGTCTTCTGCTATAATTTCTGCAAATACATTTTTGGTCTCCTTTTCTCTCTCTTTGCTTTCTGGAATGCCTATTATTTGTAGGTATGTAGGTTGGCATGCTTTATATTAATCCGTAGATCTCATATGTTGTTGGTTTTTTTTGTTTTGTTTTTCTGTCTGCTGTTCTGATCGGGTGGTTTTCATTATTCTGTTTTCCAGATCACTTATTCATTCTTCTGTGACATTTAGTCGGCTATTCATTACTTGTAGAGTTGGTATTTTTATCTCAGCAATTGAATTGTCTAATTTTGATTGATTAATGTTTATAGTTTCTAGTCCTTTTTACAGTGATCAGCATTTTTACTGATAATCTTTCTTAATTCTTTTAAGCATTTTTATTATCTCCTTTTTGAACTTGAGGTCTAATAGACTGGAGAGGTCTGTTTCATTATTTGTTCTTTCAGGGGAATTCTCCTGTTCTTCTAACTGGGAGAAGTTCCTCTGCTTTTTCATTTTACTTCACTTTCACTATCTCTGTGAATTTATGAAAACAGTTACCTATTGTGGTTTTATAAAAGCATTCTGGTTCAGAGTGTGTCCGATATTTTTGATGTGAGGGCTCTTTTGGGTATGGATGCCAGCCACGTCTTTCTTGAGTGTTCTGTCATCCCCTTGATGGGGGTGTGGTATGTCTAGAGCCTGCCTTAGATGTGAGGTGGGGTCTCCTCTCTTCATGGCTTACCGGGCAGGTCTGCTCCCCCATTGTTGGGGTAGAAGCCACGAGGGTCAGGATGGATCAGGCTTCATTGCCCTTGAGTGTGTGCCCTGCCCAAAAGAAGGTGGTTGCTAAAGCAAGTGAGGCCCATGCAGTCTTGGTGAACTTGAGCACCACTGTGGTTCTGCTCAGAAGCAGCCCAAGGTCACATCCATTTCTCTGTTGTGATTGTCCCAGGTCTAGTGCAAGGCTGTGGTGTGGAGTAGGCTGGAGTTGGGGGTCAGCGTGTTGTGGCTACAGGGATTGAGGTGGCTGTGGTGCCACCTGGGACCTGGGCTGCCTCTGTGGTAGACCTCTCCCAGGGCCTTTCCACTCTAGATCTGACAGTAAGTTGCCATGTGGAGTGGGCAGAACTAGGCTGCTTGCATTGGGAAGCCATCCCTGCAGACCCCACGCAGGCCCTGACTGCCTCGCCACAGTTCTTGGAGTGCTGCCAGTGTCTGCTGGAGCTAGACTCGCCCCTGCTCTTCGGGTGCTGACAGTGGGTTCTGCGTCTCCACCAAATCACGTTCCAGGCCCTCCAGCCTGTCTGTGCAGCTAGATCAAGTCCTCTCCCGGGGGCTGTCTGCCTGAGATTCAGTGCTTAGCCGCTGTGTGCCCTTGTGGTGCTTGGTGCACATGCTGACAGGTCTGCCCGGTTTGACCCACCACCCTGCTGTGTACACTTTTGACAGTGGTCTCCATGGTTCTGCTCAGGCCACATCACCCCAGTCTGTCTGCAGAGCTAGACTGAACCTTTGCCCTAGTCTCATACCAGGCTGTCGGAGAAGGCGATGGCACCCCACTCCAGTACTCTTGCCTGGAAATTCCCATGGATGAAGGAGCCTGGTGGGCTGCAGTCCATGGGGTCGCAAAGAGTCAGACACGACTAAGCGACTTCACTTTCTCTTTTCACTTTCATGCATTGGAGAAGGAAGTGGCAACCCACTCCAGTGTTCGTGCCTGGAGAATTCCAGGGACGGAGGAGCCTGGTGGGCTGCTGTCTATGGGGTCGCACAGAGTCGGACACGACTGAAGCGACTTAGCAACAGCAGCAGCAGCACACCAGGCTCTGGTGTGGGTGAGTGGGGCTGGGGTATGGTCCTTTGGTTTGGGACGGCCTGTCGAGGTGCCTCTCTCGGCCCTGATTGTCAGCAGCCAGCACTGTGCTTGCTTATAGAGTCTGGGCTTCTCTCTGTGTCAGTGGATTTGCCTGTGTCAGTGGATTTCCCAGCTGGCACGCAGGCTCCTCAGGGTGAGGGTCCATCCATGTGGACTTTCTCTTCATTACAGATCCCTTCCAGGGGTGCCAGTCCCAGCCTGATGCTTTTATTTTTTTCCCTGTCCTACCTGATTATGTGAAGATCTTTCTTGCAGCTTTGGTCGTATAGGAGATCTGCCAGTTTCTAGTTAGTTTTCTGTGGGAATTATTCTACATGTAGATGTATTTTTGATGTCTGTGTGTGGGGGAGTGAGCTCCACATCATCCTGTTCGCACCATCTTGATCCCCTCCGCCAGTCACCAGTAATGTTCTTTGTAGCAGAAGGAATCCTACATAGTTTTGTATCTAGTCCTCATGTCCCTTAAGTCTCCTTTGGGCTATAGAAGATTTTCAGTCTTTTGTCTTGATCTTAACACTTTTGCAGATTACAGACCAGTTATTTTGTGGAAAGTGTGGGTTGGTCTTGTGTGTCTTTGTGACCTAGATTATGTGTATCTGATTGGAATATCACAGAAGCAGTGCTGTTTCTTGTTGCATCCTGTCAGACATCATAATTTCAAATGTCCCATTCATCACTTGACTGAGATAGGGGTATATACGCTTCTGTACTGCATAAAGTTACTCTTTCCGCTTTAAGGTTAGTATTTTATAGGGAGGTACTTGGAAATGATACAGATATCTTCTTGTTCATCAAACTGTCGTTTATGTCAGTGGATTTATGATTTCTTATTTTATTAATTGAGTTATAATCTATTACTGTGGTTATATTATGCCCAGGTTGTCTTGGATTTGGTCAGTGGGAATTTCTTCAAATTTGCTTCTGTGTCCTTCTGACTTGCCTCCATTTTTAAAGCACTTCCTTGCTTTGTGTTACAAGGTGTTTGAGGCTCAAATTGTGCTTTTTTTTGCCTTAGCTCTAGAATCAGTCATTTTTCCCAAGGAGCTTTAGTTCTTATTAGCAGAAAATAGTATTTAGAAGTCAAGCTCTGTGTAGTAGCTATGCTCGTAAGTACAGGGGTGAGGGGAGGAGGATGCTCACTGCTCTGTTGGATGCGTGCGTGTGTGTCCGTGTGTATAAAAACATGAACTGTCGCTGGTATCTCCAATTCTAATCTAATACCAACTCTTTCTCTGTTTTTACAGAGGCTTCTATTATTATTAATATATTTGTTTGATCAGTCCCCCTGTGTTTAATTCCCCTCCTGTCACCACCAGAATCCCTTCTCCCATGGGGAACCTTTCCCACATCCCTTGGACTGACTCCCGCATCAGCCTGCTGCCCCAGCATGGTGCTCTCCTCATCCTACATAGGCTGTTGCCCTGCACTGCTCAACCATCCTGCATGAATGTCTTATCCAGCGTGGGTTCTCACTCCCCTCAGCAAGCCTCCCCCTGCCATGAGTGGCTGCCCTTCTCACCCTGCTTGGCTGGCCAGTCCCCAGTGAGAAGGCACATCTCCACTGGCCGGGCTCTGACACCTGCACAGGGCTGTCTTCCTATGTGGACATCTCTCTTCTCTGCTCTGGGCCACCGCTACTTTCATTCCCCATACCTAATGGTTCTGCGACTGAATTGTTAGGGAAGGAAGGCTCATAGGCCTGGATTTGAGTCTCAACAGTTGCCATCTCACACGTTTCCTCAGATTTGGCCTCAGAATGCCTAGTGTTGCTGAAGCCCTTTATTGGTGTCTGACTTCTGCTCCTCTCTTCACCCTACAGGTCTACTTTGAGGATGAGGACAGGGCAGAACTATACTGTGTGCCTCCCAGTAGCACCCTGCTGCAGGTGCTACAGCATCCCCGGTGAGTCACCTTCATGGGGCTGAGTAGACCAGGAAGGATGCTCAGGCATCACCCCAGGGACACAGCCAGGTCCTCATTTTACCGCTGAGCACGGGCCTTGTACTCCCCTCCCTTCTGCCCTGGGTGCAGAATTGTGAGACACCAACCCCCGGAGACCGGCCCAGGCTTTTGGCCAGACAGGTTGCAGTGTGCTGACTCAGCCCATTGCCCTACAGCCTTAACATCCTCAGGGGGAAGTGAATGGGGCTGGTTGAAAAAGAAATCGCTGCCTGGCTTTTGTACCAAAGACAGCTGGGATGGCCCTCCTGTTCCTAATTGTGCCTGTGTCCCTTGATGTTGTATGGAAAGAGCATTGACTCTTGAAGTCAGACACCATTGTTTAGTGGCTGTGTGCCTCAGCCCATACTGCCTCCCTGGGGCTGCTGGCTCATCTCTAAAATGAGGATAAGAACTCTTGACTACATATTTCTCAGGTAGGAGAGAGAGTAGGAGTCAGTGCTCCGATGCACTGTAAGGGGCGGTCTAGAGAGGGCACCTTGGTTAGTTGCCATGGAAGCCAGTTGGATTTGGCAGTTGTCTCTTAGCTTTGGGGGTTCCTGGACTATAAGGTTATGCCCTCAATAGCTTTATAGTTGACCCCTGGGCCACTTTTCCCTGAGCTTTGAGCAAAGCAAATGTCTTGGATTTAGGCAGAGCTCAGTGTGCTAAGGGTGATTGGGTTTGAAAATGGTGGTTGGGTTGGAAATGAGGCTGGAGGACCATGTTAGGACCGTGTGCGGCAGCCTTGAATGCTCTAGGGAGCATGAATCCTGACGATGGTGTGTGGAGCCCTAGGGGCTATTTAGATAAAATTTACCAAGTAGTGTACAGATCTTAATTGTAATGTTCAGTGGTGAGACGTGAAGTAGGGGTGGATTGAAGTTTAGGAGGTAGATTGGGATGGGAGTCGGTGACGTGTTGACTAACTCAGTGAGAGTGTCTAGCTGGTCTTGATCCTCCTGCTTTGGCCTGGCAGGCAGGAGGTGAGGATTTCTTCAGATACGATTGATGACTTCTCTTGGCAGCATTTTTTTCCCTAGCCCTAAACTACCCTTCTAGTTTTAGCTCTTCATTTTCTCAATTGTTAGCATATTATCCAGAATTCTTTAAAGGCCTGAGGTCTACTCTACCTTATCTCCCATAAAATGCAAAGAAGTCTTAAATATAAAGCAGACTGATGGATGGAGGAAAACCAATTTCATTCTTCTGAGAAAGTATAAATACATTGGAAGGCATTTTTTTAAATGATTAGCATAGGCAAGAGACTACCCAGCGCAGAGTAACTTCAGACCAGCAACTTCAAACTCTGAACGGGGTGCTGGGCCGTGCGTGATACAGGCTCCTCTGCCCAGATCCCAGCCCACAGGGTGGTGCAGAGACGCCTGGACCTGGGCGTCCAAGGACTTGCCTGCTGTCCAGCGTGCCTGCTCCATTTGCTTTACGCCCAGCAGCAGCAAAAGCTCTAGTGACCTGCACCTCCTGGCTTTTGCTCCTCCATGTCCATCAGGACCCCTTTTCCAATTAATGCAAGCTGAGATGTGACAGCTCCCAGAAACCTTTCCTGATTTCCATAATTCCTATGGAGGAATTATGTCTCCTTGGGCTAACACTGTACCTCAAAAATGCTTCTGCAGTTGTGTGTCGCTGTCATTATTTATCCCTCCCTCCAGACAGTGATGGTGGCTTTTGTTGTTTAATCTGTTTTTTTCAGCACAAGGCCTGGCTTACTGTTGAATGAAGGAATGAAAGCATGTTCTTATTTTATTTCATGTTTTGCCATAAACGTACATGATGCTCAAGGACCAAGAGGACTGGCCCAGAGTTCTGGCTACGTTTTAAGGGAGAGGGGGTCGTGCTAATTTGCAGACTTAGAAACAACCGAGCAAATAAATGTGCTAAACTTGCATTTTAACGTTGACTCACATCTAAAGGTTCACCTTGACTGTTGTTGGGAAAGTCCATGGCTGATTAAGATTGCAATTCAATTATCCCTCTCTTTTGTTGTGTTCCCTGCAGATACTTTGTAAAAGCCCTGACACCAACATTTTTGGTCTGCGTAGGATCCTCTGGTTTTTGTAGGAATTACCTCCTGGGCAAAAAGGTACACCAGGTCAAGTGACTGGGCCATGCTGTGGGAGCCAGGCTGCCTGGACCTCCTCCCTCCCCACCTTAGCCTGGAGTCCACACACTTGAATCAGCAAGATCTACTCCTTGAACCCAGTGCTTTATTCCTGTCACTCCAGGGAGAGGCCTTCCTGCATCATGGTTGGGGGGAGCTGCTGCCTTCTGGACTTCAGCCTCTCTGGTCAGAGCGCTGAGCTCCTGGAGGTCTTCACTTCCCTCTCTCGCTGCTGAACTCCGTGCCTTGTTTATGACATCCTTGGACTCACTGTGAGTTTTGTTAACCACCAGCCTCCAGCCCTGACCTGAAGACTCAGGATCCAGTGACATGGTTCTGCAGCTGTGTGCCTCACACTGCACACATACGCAACCACGCTTGTAATTGTAAAGTATTAATGCTTAAAGGTTTTTCATGAGCACAGAGGCCTGCTCTGTTGGGATCCTGTAGATGCCTTGGGGTGAGATGGGGCTAGGGAAGCCAGATCCTGTTTCTCCATCTTTTATAAAGACCTGCAAATTGCGGGTCCTCTAGAACCCCTAAAAAGTTTGCCATGTTTCCTGATCTTTGCAGTATGGACACCTGTGACATACTTAGACAGTATATCAGTTTTCACATTTGTTTAGAATTCTCTGCCTTTTAATAAAGCTGGAAAAAGTTTTTGCACGTTGAGTCACCGTCACCTGTTGTATTTTTGTCTGCAGCTATTTGCTTTCTTCTTCCTAGAGGATTTTATATGTCCTTACCTTGCATTGCCCACCCCGTCCCCCAGTGAGGAGGGTGTGTCCCTTCTCCTGATGCAAAGGGATTTGAGTGGACATGCGCAGGCAGAGCTTGCAGAGCATGGCGCGGTGGGCTCATGCTCTTGTTCCCTCTGCCTGGGAATGTATTTCCCAGGGTGGGGCTATTCCTTCAGCTGGATGCTAAAACACGTGGAGCAGAGCTGAAGCAGCTGGCTGGCAGCCATTGACTGTGACATGAATGAGAAATAAATATTTGTTGTAGTATTACTAATAAGCACTGAGATTTGGGAGTTGTGTGTAACTATAGCAAAGCTAACTAATACATCATTAAGCTGAAGCCAGCTGCTCTACTTAAGACGGACTAACTTAGGGTTTCCTCCTGTGCCTGCTGTCATCTGTGAAGGGCAGTTTGCTGTGGGATGTTTAGAGAGAACTAGGCAGTTTCCCTTCCAGGTGCAGGTCCCTGCCTGTGGCTGTAGAGCCAAAGTCCAGCTTCCATCCTGAGCCTGGCTTAGGCCACACAGGCCATCCTCTCTCATTTCCCAGCTAGATTCTGTGCCCTTCCAGACAACAAGGCCTGGCCCAGCCCTGCTCCACTGCAGTGGCTATGGTGAAGGGCAGCCAGGGTGAGCACAGGGGTGTGGGGCAAGGGCCCTGGGCACTGCCCTTCCATGGGGTGGGACCTTCGGGGTTCGGGACAGGCGGCCCTCGTGCAGTGGATGGGTGTCGTGGGGCCTGTGGGCCTTGCCCTCACCTGGTGCCTCTGTGGCCACTTGCCCATGCCTGGGATTCCAGCAATGCTGAACCAGAGCTCCCCAAAAGGACTTAACCGTCCTCCACCTCATCTTACAGATGAAGAAACTTAGGCTCAGAGGAAGGACAAGGCAAAGCTGAGGAGCCAGCATCTTTGGCATCCCCAACTTGAGGCAGCACCTTTCCCACCATCCCAGGGACCCTTCCCACAAGACTAGAGTGCAGCCCTTCTCCGGGCAAAGGGTCTGGTTACCTCTGGATTTAGGGTGTCAGCTGGAGAACTTGGTGGGGGACAAAAAAAAAAACCCTTAAGTCACCCCCTGATGAAACACTTCCAGAGGTGCACAAGGGCAGGCAGAGAGATGATAAATGGCTGTCAATGTGGAGAGCAAGCACTATGCAAACCCTTATCCTAAGCCATGTTCTCAGTTCTAGGATCCCAATTTTATAAATAAGATGGAGGCACACAGTCTCACTAGTGAGTATCAGACTGGGATCTGAACCCAAGCATCTCACTCCAGAGCCCACCTGCCTCCTCTCAGGTTCCTTTCCTTCTGTTGGCTTTACCAACATTTAATGGGCACCAACCAAGGGCAACCAACCTAGACAGCATATTAAAAAGGAGAGACTTGACTTTGCCAACAAAGGACCATCTAGTGAAGGCTATGGGTTTTCCAGTGGTTATGTATGGATGTGAGAGTTGTACTATAAAGAAAGCTGAGTGCCAAAGAATTGATGCTTTTGAACTGTGGTGTTGGAGAAGACTTGAGAGTCCCTTGGACTATTAAGGAGATCCAACCAGTCCATTCTAAAGGAGATCAGCCCTGAATATTCGCTGGAAGGACTGATGCTGAATACTTTGGCCTCCTGATGCAAAGAACTGACAGACCCTGATGCTGGGAAAGACTGAAGGCGGGAGGAGAAGGGGACGACAGAGGATGAGATGGTTGGATGGCATCACTGACTCAATGGACATGAGTTTTGAGTCAACTCCAGGAGTTGTTGATGGACAAGGAGGCCTGGCCTGCTGCAGTCCATGGGGTCACAAAAAGAGTTGGACACAACTGAGCAACTGAACTGAACCAAGGGCATCAAGTAGCTTCTGCCTTCGAGGTCATGCTGTTGAGTGGGTGTCATAAACCTAACCCTGGGTTAAGAACTCTCCAGTAAAGAGAAATGCAGCCACAGTCTGTCTATGCCCCTGCTGCACTCTTGATGTGACATTCAAGGCCCTTCAGTGTCTGGCCGTTCACCAATTCCGTGGCTCCCTCCATCTCCAGCCATCCTGGCCTCAGTTCAGCTTGGATGCAGTGGTGGGGGACTCTGGCCTTGCCCATGTTGGGCCA
>ML662874.1:435-21797 GCA_007570785.1 Antilocapra americana
CAATACAGTATATTAACACATATATATGGAATTTAGAAAGACAGTAACGAGAACCCAACATGGGAGACAACAAAAGGAACACAGATGTATAGAATAGACTCGTGGACTTTGTGGATGAGGGTAAGGGTGGGATGATATGGGAGAAGGGCATTGAAGCATGTTAATTGTCATGTGTCTATTCAATCGCCAGCCCAGGATTGATGTTCGGGACTGGTGCAGCGAGATTTCCCGGGGTGGGGGAGGGAGGGGGGAGGGGGGATCCGGAGGGGAAGCATATGTAAACCCATGGTGACATCATGACAATGTATGGCAAAAACAATAATAAAAACAAAAAGAAAAGAAAAAAAATTAAAAAAAATAATAAAAATAAATGATACAATAGATCAATTAGACCTAATTGATATCTATAGGATATTCCATACCAAAACAATGAATTACACATTTTTCTCAAGCACACATGGGACCTTCTCCAGGATAGATCACATCCTGGGCCATAAATCTAGCCTTGGTAAATTCAAAAATATTGAAATTATTTGAAGCATCTTTTCTGACCACAAGGCAGTGAGATTAGATATCAATTATAGGAGAAAACCATTCAAAACTTCCAACATTTGGAGGCTCAACAACACACTGCTGAATAACCAACAAATCACAGAAGAAATCAAAATATGCATAGAAATGAATGAAAATGAAAACACAACAGCCCAAAACCTATGGGACACTGTGAAAGCAGTGCTAAGGGGAAAGTTCATAGCAATACAACCTCACCTCAGGAAACAAGAAAAAAGTCAAATAAATAACCTTACTTTACACCTAAAGCAACTACAAAAGGAAGAAATGCAGAAGCCTAGGGCTAGTAGAAGGAAAGAAATCTTAAAAATCACAGCAGAAATAAATGCAAAGGAAACAAAAGAAACCATAGCAAAAATTAACAAAGCGAAAAGATGGTTCTTTGAGAAGATAAATAAAATTGACAAACCATTAGCAAGACTCATCAAGAAACAAAGGGAAAAAAACAAATCAACAGAATTAGAAACGAAAATGGAGAGATCACAAAAGATAACACAGAAATACAAAGGATCATAAGAGACTATTATCAGCAACTATATGCAAATAAACTGGATAACCTGGATGAAATGGACAAATTCCTAGAAAAGTACAACTTTCCAAGACTAAACCAGGAAGAGATAGATAATATTAACAGACCCATCACAAGCATGGAAATTGAAACCGTAATCAGAAATCTTCCAAAAAACAAAAGCCCAGGACAAGATGGCTTCACAGCTGAATTCTACCAAAAATTTAGAGAAGAGCTAACCCCTATTCTACTCAAACTCTTCCAGAAAATTTCAGAGGAAGGTAAACTTACAAACTCATTCTACGAGGCCACCATCACCCTAATTCCAACACCCCAAAAAGATGTTACAAAAAACAAAACTACAGGCCAATATCACTGATGAACATAGATGGAAAAATCCTTAACAAAATTCTAGCAAATAGAATCCAACAACACGTTAAAAAGATCATACATCATGATCAAGTAGGCTTTATCCCAGGGATGCAAGGATTCTTCAATATTCGCATATCAATCAATGTAATACACCACATTAACAAATTGAAAAATAAAAACCACATGATTATCTCAATAGATGCAGAGAAAGCCTTCGACAAATTTCAACATCCATTTATGATAAAAACCCTCCAAAAAGCAGGAATAGAAGGAACATACCTCAACATAATAAAAGTTATATATGACAAACCCACAGCAAACATTATCTTCAATAGTGGAAAAACTGACAGCATTTCCCCTGAAGTCAGGAACAAGACAAGGGTGCCCACTCTCACTACTACTATTCAACATAGTTTTGGAAGTCTTGACCCCAGCAATCAGAGCAGATAAAGAAATTAAAGGAATACAGATTAGAAAAGAAGAAGTAAAAATCTCTGTTTGCAGATGACGTGATCCTCTACATTGAAAACCCTAAAGACTCTACTAGAGAATTACTAGAGCTAATCAGTGAAAATAGTAAAGTTTCAGGATACAAAATCGACACACAGAAATCCCTGGCATTCCTATACACTAACAATGAGAAAACAGAAAGAGAAATTAAGGAAGCAATTCCATTCACCATTGAAACAAAAAGAATAAAATACTTAGGAGTGTTTCTACCTAAAGAAACAAAAGACTTGCGTATAGAAAACTATAAAACACTGATGAAAGAAATCAGAGGACACAAGCAGTATGAGAAATGTGCCGTGTTCGTGGATTGGAAGAATCAATATAGTGAAAATGAGTGTACTACCCAAAGCAATCTATAGATTCAATGTAATTCCTATCAAGCTACCAGAGGTCTTTTTCAGAGAATTAGAACAAATAATTTTACAATTTGTATGGAAATACAAAAAACCTCATATAGCCAAAGCAACCTTGAGAAAGAAGAATGGAACTGGAGGAAGCAACCTACCTGACTTTAGGCATTACTACAAATCTGCAGTCATTAAGACAGTATGGTACTGGCACAAAGACAGAAATATAGATCAATGGAACAAAATAGAAAGCCCAGAGATAAATCCACACATCTATCGACACCTTATCTTTGACAAAGGAGTCAAACATATACAATCGAGAAAAGACAACCTCTTTAACAAATGGTGCTGGGAATACTGGACAGCCACTTGTAAAAGAATGAAACTAGATCACTTTCTAAAACCATACACGAAGATAAATTTAAAATAGATCAAAGATCTAAGCATAAGATCAGAAACTATGAAACTCCTAAAGGATAACATAGGCAACACAATCTCCGACATAAACCAAAGCAGGATCCTCCATGAACCACCACCCAGAATATTGGAAATAAAAGCACGTTAATCAAATGGGACTTAATTAAAATTAAAAGCTTCTGCACATCAAAGGAAACTATAAGCAAGGTGAAAAGACAGCCTTCAGAATGGGAGAAAATAATAACCAATAAAGCAATGGACAAACAATTAATCTCAAAAATATACAAGCAACTCCCGCAGCTCTATTCGAGAAAATTAAATGACCCAATCATAAAGTGGGCCAATGAACTTAACAGATATTTATCCAAAGAAGACAAAAAATGGCTAACAAACACATGAAAAGATGCTCAACATCACTCATTATCAGAGAAATGCAAATCAAAACCACAATGAGGTACCATTTTACACTAGTCACAATGGCTGCAATCCAAAAATCTACAAGCAATAAATCCTGGAGAGGATGTGGAGAAAACGTAACCCTCTTACACTGTTGGCAGGAATGCAAACTAGTACAGCCACTATGGAAAAGAGTGTGGAGATTCCTTAAAACACTGCAAATAGACTTGCCATATGACCCAGCAACCCCACTGCTGGGCATACACACCAAGGAAACCAGAATTGAAAGAGCCACATGTACCCCAATGTTCATCACCACATTGTTTACAATAGCCATGATATGGAAGCAACCTAAATGCCCATCAACTGACGAATGGATAAGAAAGCTGGGGTACATATACACAATGGAATATTACTCAGCACTAAAAAAAAAAGTTCATTTGAATCTTTTCTACTCAGGTGGACGGAACTGGAGCCTATCATCCAGAGTGAAGTAAGCCAGAAGGAAAAGCAACAATACAGTATGCTAACGCATATATATTGAATTTAAAACGATGGCAGTGAGAACCCTGCATGTGAGACAGAAAAAGGAACACAGACATATAGAACAGACTCGTGGACTCTGTGGATGAGGGCAAGGTTGGGATGATATGGGAGAATGGCATTGAAACATGTTAATTATCATATGTGAAATCAATCGCCAGCCCAGGGTTGATGCTCGGGGCTGGTGCACCGAGATTTCCCAGGGGGAGGGAATCGGGAGAGAGGATGGAGGGTGGTTCTGGAGGGGGAGCATATGTAAACCCATGCGATTTCATGTTATTGTATGGCAAAACCAATAAAAAAAGAAAAAAAAATCGAGAGGTAAGCTCAGGTTCATACTTCAACGAAAGATGAGGACCTATTCCAGTGTAGAGACTCAAGAAGAGCCCCAAGATTGCCCGTGCACATCGAAATGAGGGCCTGCCTTCCCTGAGGCAACATTAGAGGCAACCAGAGGACCATGTAGCAACTCCATAGGGATCCAAAAGTGCCTGTTGCAACTCGAGAAACTGTCCACCATAACTCAGGAAACTGTCCGCCGCAAGCCGAGAAACATCCCAAGATTTCCCTCTGAGGGCTAGATGAGCCCTGTTTCCTCTGAATTAACACGAGAACCTTCCTCGTCTCCTCCTTCAGTCCGCCTTGACTTTCCTGAGGTTTCACGAGAGGATCTCTGAATTTAAATGGGCAGTTGAGAGGAACACTCTATTTCCCACCCCAACTCAAGAAACGAAGAAATCCCCCTCTCAATATGAGCTGAGGCCTTTTTCCAATGCAGCCCCTCTATAACATTCCCACATTCCTTATCAAATCTAAAGTTGAAGCTTGCTTCCCTTTTTGCACCTTACAAGGATCTCCAAGATACAACAGGAATGTCATGCTCCCTCCCACAATTCGAAAGACCCCATGTTCTCCACCTTACCACCAGAGGAGCAGTGATTAGTCCCTGCGTCTTCTCGAGCTGACATGCAACTTTCCCCTCAGAATTTAAGAGAGGGCCTTTTTCACCTATTGAATCCCGAGGAAACACAGAGCATCCTGCAAAAAGTTCAAAGGACAACCATTGGCCCCTCAACTTCAGGTAGAGCCTGATTCCCCGGCACCTCTGAGAATTCACCTCAGAACAAGAAGGGAGGGCTCACTGCCTCCTTGTCCCTCAAGGAAAAGCTCTAATTACATGTCTCAACAAGGCAGGAGTCATGACTCCTCCATTTTTTCCAATAGGAGAGGAAAATGGAGTGTCATGCCTCACCAGGAGTGGAGGACTTCTTCCCAATTTCAGGTTGAAACGGATCCCGACAACCACATCGCAAATGGAGATGTAAGCATGAGCTCCTCTGCCTTAATCTGAAATGAGACATTATGACATCCTGGAATCGATTCCAGAGCAATCTCACTCTCATGTAAGCCACACAAAAGGACACTTGACTTAGCTGGTCAAGACCAGAGGGTCACTGAGGTCCCTGCGACGATTTGAATGGAACTTGTGCTTCCCACTAAAACTCTAGAAAAAAGAAACATATCACCCCCTCCACTCGAGATGAGGACTGATTTCCCTGTGGTGACTTGAACAGAACCCAAGGTTACAGCTCAGCTACATGGATGGAGGCCTGTCTCCATCCCAAGATTTCCCTCTGAAGGCGAGATGAGGCCTGATTCCCCTGCAGTGACTCATGAGTCTACCTCAGCTCCTTCTCGAACCTCCCAAATTGCCTTGACTTCCCTGAGGCTTCATGAGAGAGTCCCTGAATTTAAAGGGTGAACTTGAGAGCAACACTATACTTCCAGCCACAACTTCAGAAATAAAGAGATTCCCCTCTCAATGTGAGGTGAGGCTTTTTTTCCCATACAGTGCCTCCAGAATACTCCCACGTTCCCTATGGAATCTCAAGATGAAGCTTGGCTCCCTTTATTCACCTCAAGAGGATCTCCAAGATACACATCATCATACAAGAGGAATCTGGTTCTCCCTGCAAGAACTCAAATGGCCTCTTCTTCTCCACCTCATCGCGAGATCTGCAATGATTAGCCCATGCGTCCTCTCGAGTGGTCACACGACTTTCCTTACATGTCAAGAGGTGGCCTTTCTCAACAACTGAATCACAAGAGGAACCCAGAACCTCCTCAAGGAAGCTCAAAGGACAGCCATTTTCCCCTCATATTCAGGTAAAGTCTGATTCTCCAGCACCTCTGGGAATTCGCCTCTAACCATGAAGGGAATCCTCACTGCCTCATTGTCCCTTGAGGAAATGCTCTAATGACCTGCCTGAACAAGGAAGTAGTCCTGACTCCTCCCTTTTTTACAAGAGGAGAGGAAATCGGAGTGTCATGCCTCAACACGAGCGGAGGACTTCCTCCCAGTTTCAGATCGATAGGGACCACAATGTACCTGACACAAATGGAGATTGAACCATGAGTTCCTCTGCCTTAATTTGAAATAAGACTCTGTAACATCTCGGAACCAACTCCAGAGCAATCCCACGCTCATGCAGGCCACACAAAAGGACACCTGACTTCGCTGGTCAAGACCAGAAGCTCACTGAGGTCCCTGCCATAATTCCAGGGGAACAAGGAGCTTCCCACTGAAACTCGAGAAAAATCTCCATATCTCCCCCTCCACTCGAGATGAGGACTGATTTCCCCACGCTGACCTTAAGAGCACCCCAGCTTTCTGCTCAACTTCATGGATGGAGATTTGACTCCCCCATTGCACATATATAAAAAAGCCCCAAATCCCCGCCTTAATGAAATGAAGCTGTGACAATCCAAGAGCAAATAAGAGTTGCATACCTCACAACGAGATGAGAGCATACTCTCTTGCAGAAACTCAACAGGAGCTCTGATAGCCGTGTCAAAACTGGAGAGGAAGGCTCAGGTTCATACCTCAACTAAAGATGAGGACTTATTCTGGTGTAGTGACTTAAGAAATTCCCCTAGATGGCCCGTGCACATCAAAATGAGGGCCTGATTTCACTGAGGCAACATTAGAAGCTCCAAGTGGACCACGTCACAATTCAAGAGGGATCCAAAAGTGCCCACTGCGACTCAATAAACTGCTCGCCACAAGTCGAAAAACACTCCAAGATTTCCCTCTGAAGGTGAGATAAGGCCTGATTTCATTGCAGTGACTTGAGAACCTTCCTCGTATCCTCCTCGAACCTTCCAAGTTTCCTTGACTTTCCTGAGTATTCCCGAGAGGTTCCCTGAATTTAAATGGACAACTTGAGAGGAACACTATACTTCCAGCCACAACTCAAGAAACGAAGAGATCGCCCTCTCAATGTGAGATCAGGCTTTTTTTTTTTTCTGATTCGGTGCCTCCAGAACTCTCCCACTTTACCCTCTCTACCCTCAAGATGAAGTTTGTCTCCCTTTTCGCACCTCAAGAGAATATTCAAGATACCCATTGTCATACAAGAGGAACCTCGTGCTCCCTGACAAAACAGGAAAGGCCCTGTGTTCTCCACCTTATCGTGAGATGAGCGATGATTAGCCCCTGCGTCATCTGGAGCGGACAAACAACTTTCCTCTCACATCTAAAGAGGCAGTATTTATCACCAGTTGAATCACAAGAGGAACCCAGAGCCTCCTGCAGAAAGTTCAAAGGACAGCCATTTGCCCCTCCACTTCAGATAAAGCCTGATTCCCCAGCACTTCTGGGAATTTGCTTCAGAATACAAAGGGAGGCCTCCCTGCCTTGTTTTCCTTTGAGGAAAAGCTCTAATTACCTGCCTCAACAAGGCAGGAGTCCTGACTCATCCCGTTTTTACAACAGTAGAGGAGAAAGGAGTGTCATGCCTCAACACGAGCAGGGGACGCCCTCCCAGTTTCAGTTCCAAATGGAGATGGAACCCTGAGGTTCTGTGCCTTAATTTGAAATAAGACTGTGTGACATCCCGGAAGTGACTCCAGATCTATCCCATGCTCATTCAGGCCACGGAAAAGGACACGTTATGCTGGTCAAGACAAGAGGCTCTCTAAGGTCCCTGCAATGATTCAAGTGGTACCTGCATTTTCCCCTAAAACTCGTAAAAGAACACTATATCACCCCATCCACTTGAGATGAGAATTGATTTCCATACAGTAAATTGAACAGAACCAAATGTTTCTACTCAGCTAAAAGGATGGAGGTCTGACACCCCCGTTGCACATATGAAAGAAAGCCCAAAAGCCCTGCCTTAACCAAAGGGAGTTCTGACAAGCCAAGAGCAAAGACGAGTTACATACCTCACAACGAGATGAGCACTTACTCTCTTGGAGGAATTCAACAGGAACTCTGATAGCCCTGTCAAAACTTGAGAGGAAAGCTAAGGTTTATACCTCAACTAAAGATGATGACCTATTCCTGTGTAATGACTCAAGAAGTGCCCCGAGATGTCCCATGTACATCAAAATGAGGCCCTGACTTCAATGAAGCAAAATTCGTGGATGGAGAGCACTATGTCACAACTCAAGAGGGATCTAAAAGTGCCTGCTGCAACTAGAGAAACTGCATGCCGTCCCTCGAGAAACTGCCCGCCGCAAGTCAAGAAACATCCCAAGATTTCCCTCTGAAGGCGAGATGAGGACTGATTCCCCTGCAGTGACTCGAGAACCTTCCTCAGCTCCTCCTCAGACCTCCCAAGTTGCCTTGACTTCCCTGACGCTTCACAAAAGAGTCTCTGAATTCAAGAGTAAACTTGAGAGGAACACTATACTTCCTGCCACAAGTCAAGAAACCAAGAGATTTCCCTCCCAATGTGAGGTGAGGCTTTTTTTTTCCCCATGCAACACCTCCAGAATACTCCCACGTTCCACAGCGAATCTCAAGATGAAGCTTGGCTCCCTTTATGCACCTCAAGAGGATCTTCAAGATATACATCATCATGCAAGAGGAACCTCGTGCTCCCTGCCACAACTCGAGAGGTCTCATCTTCTCCAACTTTTCGCAGGATGAGCGATCATTAGCCCCTGAATCATCTTGAGTGGATGTGCGACTTTCCTCTCACAACTCAAAAGGTGACCTTTTTTCATCAATTCAATAGCTAGAGGAACCGAGAGCCTCTTTCAGAAACTTCAGAGGACAGCCATTTGCCTGTCAATTTAAGGTAAAGCCTGATTCCCCACTACCTCTGGGAATTCACCTCAGAACACGAAGGGAGGCCTCACTGCCTTGTTTTCCCTCGAGGAAAAGCACTAATTACATGCTTCAACAAGGCAAGAGTCCTGACTCCTCCCTTTTTTACAACAGGAGAGGAAAATGGAGTTTCATGCCTCAACACTAGCGGAGGAATTCCTCCCAGTTTCAGTTCAATAGGGACCCAAATGTCCGTGTCACAAATGGAGATAGAACCCTGAGTTCCTCTTTCTTAATTTTAAATGAGACGCCGTGATGTCTGGAAGCGACTCCAAAGCAATCCCATGCTCATGCAAGCCACACAAAAGGACTCTTTACTTAGCTGGTTAAGACCTGAGGCCCACTGAGGTCCCTGCCACGATTTGAGTGGAACCCACAGCTTCCCACTAAAACTCAAGAAAAAGCACCGTATCACCCCCTCCACTCGAGATGAGGACTGATTTCAGTATGGTGACTGGAACAGAACCACAGGTTTCTGCTCAGATACACAGAGGGAGGTCTGACTCCACTGTTGCACAGATATAAAAAAAAGCCCAAAAGCCCAACATTAATGACAAGGAGTTCTGACAAGCTGAGACCAAAGAATAGTTACATCAGTCACAATGAGATGAGCACGTAATATCTTGGGAAATCCCAATAGGAACTTTGATAGCCATGTCAAAACTCTAGAGGAAAGCTCAGGTTCATGCCTCAACTAAAGATGAGGACCTATTCTGGTGTAGTGACTCAAGAAGTGCCCCGAGATGGCCTGTGCACTTCGAAATGAGGGCCTGCCTTCCCTGAGGCAATATTAGAGTCTCCCAGAGGACCATGTTGCAACTCCAGAGGGATCCAAAAGTGCCCACTGCAACTCGAGAGACTGCCCACTGTCACTCGAGAAACTGCCCGCCACAAATCAAGAAACATCCCAAGACTTCCCTCTGTAGGCAATATGAGGCCTGATTCCCCTGCAGTAACTCGAGAACCCTCCTCAGCTCCTCCTCGAACCTGCCAAGTTGCCTTGACTTCCCTGAGGCTTCACGAGAGGGTCCCTGAATTTAAAGGGTCAACTTGAGAGGAACACTATACTTCCCACCACACCTCAAGAAATGAAGAGATTCCCCTCTAAATGAGAGGTGAGACTTTTGTTCCCTTGCAGTGCCTCCAAAATACTCCCACGTTCCATAGCGAATCTCAAGACGACGCTTGGCTGCCTTTATGCACCTCAAGAGGTTCTTCAAGATACATGTCACCTTTCAAGAGGGAGTTCGTGCTCCCTGCCACAACTTGAAATGCCCCGTGTTCTCCACCTTATCCTGAGATGAGGGATGATTAGCCCCTGCATCAACTTGAGTGGACACACGTCTTTCCTCTCACTCCTCAAGAGGCAGCCTTTTTCACCCTTTGAATCACAAGAGGAATCCAGAGATTCCTGCAGAAAGTTCAAAGCACAGCCATTTGCCCCTAAACTTCAGATAAAGCCTGATCCTCTAGCAGTCTGGGAATTTACCTCGGAACATGAATGGAGTTCTCACTCTCTTGTTGTTCATGTGGAAATATCTCCAATTACCTGTCTCAACTAGAGAGGAGTCCTGACCCCTCTCCCATTTACAACAGGAGAGGACCATGGAGGGCCATGCCTCAATACGAGAGGAGGCCTTCCTCCCAGTTTCAATTCAATAGGATTCAAAACTTCCCACTGCAATGTGCAAAACTGCATGTCACCAGTCAGGCATCATCTGGTCTTCATAAGGAAATCTTGGGATGTTTCTCGACTTGATGCGGGCAGCTTCTCGTGTTGCAGTGGGCACATTTGGATCCCTCTCCAGTTATGAAGTGGTCCTCTGGAAGCCTCTAACGTTGCCTCAGGGAAGTCACACCCATGTGTCAATGTGCACGGGCCATCTCGGGGCACTTCTTGAGTCATTACAGCAGAATATGTCCTCATCTTTAGTTGAGGTATGAACCTGAGTTTTCCTCTCTAGTTTCCACAGGGCTATCAGAGTTCCTATTGAGTTTATCCAAGAGAATGTGCACTCATCTCTTTGTCAGGTACATAACTCGTCTTTGCTCTCAGGTTGTCAGAACTCCTTTTCATTAAGGAGGGGCTTTTGGGCTTTTCCTAGATATGAGCAACTGTTGTTTCAGACCTCCATCCGTGTAGCTGAGCAGAAACCTTAGGTTCTGTTCAAGTCACCTTAGGGAAGTCATTCATCAACTCTAGTGGAAGGGGTTATATGGTGCTTTCTCTTGAGTTTTAGTGGCAAGATGTGGGTTCCACTCAAGTTGCGGCAGGAAACCAAGTGAGCCTCTGGTCTTGACCAGGAAGTCAAGCCTAATTTCACATGGCCTGCATGAGCGTGGAATTGCTGTGAAGTCACTTCCAGGATGTCACAGTATCTTATTTCAAATTAAGGCAGAGGAACTCAGGGTTCCAGCTCCATTTGTGACATGGACGTTGGAGTCCCTAACAAACTGGTACTTGGAGGAAGGCCTCCTTCATATTGAGGCATAGCACTCCGTTTTCCTCTACTGTTGTAAAAGGGGTAGTGATCAGGATTTCTGTCTCATTGAGGCAGATAATTGGAGCTTTTTCACGAGGTACAACAATGGAATGAGGTCTCCCTTTGTGTTCTGAGGCCATTTCCCAGAGGTCCTGGAACATCAGGCTTTATCTGGAGTTGATGTGTAAATGGCTGTCCTTTGTACATTCTGTAGAAAGCTCTGGGATCCTCTCACAATTAAACTATTGAGAGAGCATGCCTCTTGAGTTGTGAGAGGAAAGTCGTTTGTCCGCTCGAGACAATGCAGTTGCAAATCATCCCTCATCTCGCAATAGTTAGAGAACACAGGGCCTTTCGAGTTGAAGCTGGGACCACTAAGTTCCTCTTGAATGACGATGTGTATTCTGAAGATCCTCTTGAGGTGCATAAATGGAGCTAAACCTCCTCTTGAGATTCAATAGGGAGCTTTGGAGTGGTCTGGAGGTGCTGCATGGAAAAAAAAAGCCTCTCCTCACATTGAGAGGGGCATCTCTTCGTTTCTTGATTTATTATGGAATGGATAGTGTTCTCTTGAGTTGCCTCTTTAAATACAGTGACCCTTTGTTGAAACCTCAGTGAAGTCAAGACAACTTGGGATGTTCAAGAAGGAGCCGAGGAATGTTCTTGTGTCACCGAAGGAAGAGTCAGGCCTCATCTCACCTTCAGAGGGAAATCTTGGTATGCTTCTTGACTTGTGGTGGGGAGTTTCTTGAGTTGCAGCGGGCACTTTTTGATTCATCTCGAGTTGCGATGTGGTCCTCTTGCAGCCTCTTTTGTTGCCTAAGGGAAGTCAGGCCCTAGTTTTGATGTTCACAGTACATCTTGGGGCACTTCTTGAGTCACTACAGAGGAATAGGTCCTCATATTTCATTGAGGTATGAACCTGAGGTATCCTTTTGAGTTTCCACAAGGCTATCTGAATTCATATTAAGTTTCTGCAAGGAAGTGTGCTCTCATCTCCTTGTGAGTTATGTAACTCATCTTTGCTCTTTTGTTGTCAGAACTCCTTTTCCTTAAGACATGGCTTTTTGGCTTTTCCTAGATATGTGCAATGGGAAAGTCAGACATCCATCTGTGTAAGTGAGCATAAACCTAGGGTTCTGATCAAATCACCATAGGGAAACATGTTCTCACCTCGAGGTTTATATGGTGATTTTCCTTGAATTTTAGTGGGAATCTGCAGGTTCCACTCGAGTCGTGGCGGGGACCTGAGTGACCCCCTGGTCTTGACGAGGGAATTCATGAGTGTGGTATTGTTCTGGAGTGGCTTTCACAATGTCACATAGTCTCATTTCAAATGAAGGCACAGGAACTCAGGATTCCATCTACATTTGCACCACGGACGTCGGATTCTCAATCAAATTGAAACTGAGATGAAAGCCTCCGTTTGTATTGAGGCTTGGGACTCTGTGTTCCTCTCCTGTTGAAAAGGAGGAGTTGTCAGGACTCCAGCCTAGTTGAGGCAAGTATTTGAAACTTATTCTAGAGGTACAACCAGGGAGTGAGGCCTCCTTTCGTGTTTTGAGGCAAATTCCCAGAGGTGCTGGAGAATCAGCCTTTATCTGAATTTGAGGTGGAAATGGCTTTCCTTTGAATTTTCTGCAGGAAGCTCTGGGATCATCTAGAGATTCAATAGTTGAGAGAGGCCACCTACTGAGTTGTGATAGCAAAGTCATGTGTCTGTTTGAGATGAGGAAGTGGCTCATCATCTCTCATCATGCAATAAGGTGGAAAACATAGGGGCTTTGGAGGTGTGACAGGGAGCACAAGGTTCCTCTTGAATGATGACGAGAAACTTTCAGATCCTCTTGAGGTCCATAAAGGAAGTCAAGCTTCGTCTTGAGATTTGTTAGGGAAAGTGGGAGTGTTCTGGATGTGCTGCATGGGAAAAAAAAAAAAGGCCTCACCTCACATTGAGAGGGGAATCTCTTCGTTTCTTGAGTAGTGGCGGGAAATATAGTGTTCCTCTCAAGTTGCCCCCTTTCAATTCAGGGGCCCTCGCATGAAGCCTAAGGGAAGTCAAGGAAATTTGGGAGGTTTAAGGAGGAGCAGAGGAAGGTCTCGTGTCTCTGCAGTGGAAACAGGCCTCACCTTGCCTTCAGAGGGAAATCTTTGGATGTTTCTCAACTTGCAGTGGGCAGTTTCTCGACTTGCAGTGGGCACTTAAGGATCCCTCTCTAGTTGCGATGTGGTCCTCTTGGAGACTCTAATGTTTCCTCAGGGAAGGCAGGCCCTTATTTCGATGTGCACGGGCCATTTTGGTGCACTTCTTGAGTCACTACACCAGAATAGGTCCTCATCTTTAGTTGAGATATGAACCTGAGCTTTCCTCTTGAGGTTTGACAGGGATATTAAGTTCCTATTGAGTTTCCCTAATAGAGTACGCACTCATCTTGTTGTGAGGTATGTAACTCGTTTTGCTCTCAGGTTGTCAGAAATCCTTTTCATTAAGGCAGTGCTTTGGGGCTTTTTTAAAATATGTGTAACGGAGGAGTCAGACATCCATCCGTGTAGCTGAGCAGAAACCTGGGGTTCTGTTCAAGTCACCATAGAGAAAGCAGTTCTCATCTCAGGTGGAGGGGGTGATATGGTACTTTTTCTCGAGTTTTAATGGGAAGCTGAGGGTTCCACTCAAATCGTGGCAGGGAACTCAGTGAGCCTCTTGTCTTGACCAGCGAATTCAACTGTCCTTTTGCGTGGCCTGCATGAGCGTGGGCTTGCTCTGCAGTCACCTCCGGGATGTCACAGAGTCTCATTTCAAATTAATGCAGAGGAACTCAGGGTTCCATCTCCATTTGCAACACGGACGCTGGGGTCCCTATTAAACTGAAACTGGGAGGAAGTCCTTTGCTCGTGTTGAGGCATGACACTTCATTTTCCTCTCCTGTTGGTAAAAAGGGAAGAGTCAGAGCTCCTGCCTTGTTGATGCAAGTAATTAGAACTTTTCCTCGAGGGACAATAAGACAGTGAGGCCTCCATTCGTGTTCTGATGCAAATTCCAGAAGTTCTTGTGAATCAGGCTCTACCTGAAGTTAAGGGGCAAATTGCTGTCCTTTGAACTTTCTGCAGGAGGCTCTGGGTTCCTCTCGTGATTCAAGTGTTGGAAAGGCCGCCTTTTGAGGTGTAAGAGGAAAGTCGTGTGTCCGCTAGAGAGGACACAGGGGCTAATCATCGCTCATCTCGCTATAAGGTGGAGAACACAGGGCCATTTGAGTTGTGGCAGGGAGCACGAGTTTCCTCTTGTATAAGGATGTGTATCTTGGAGAGCCTCTTGAGATGCATAAAGGGATCCAAGCTTGGTCTCGAGATTCGATAGGCTATGTTGGAGTGTTCTGAAGGTGCTGCATGGGGAAAAAAGCCTCACCTCACATTGAAAGGGGGATCTCCTCATTTCTTGAGTTGTGGCAGGCAGTATAGTCTTCCTCTCAAGTCGGCATTTAAATTCAGGGACCCTCTCATGAAGCCTGAGCAAGTCAAGGCAACTTGGGAGGTTCGAGGAGGAGCCAAGGAAGGTTCTGGCATTACTGCAAGGGAATCAGGCCTCATCTGGCCTTCAGAGGGAAATCTTGGGATGTTTCTAGACTTGCCATGGGCAGTTTCTCAACTTACAGTGGGCAGTTTCTGTAGCTGCAGCCGTCACTTTAGCAGCACTGTCAAGTTGCGATGTGTTCTTCTGGGAGCCTCTAACGTTGCCTCAGGGAAGTCAGGCCCTCATTTCAATGTGCACAGGCCATTGTGTGGCACTTCTTGAGTCACTACACTGGAATAGGTCCTCATCTTTAGTTGAGATATGAACCTGAACTTTCCTCTCGAGATTTTACAGAGCTGTCAGAGTTCCTATTGAGTTTCTCCATGAGAGTATGTGCTCATTTCATTGTCAGGAATGTAACTCGAAATTGCTCTCAGGTTATCAGACCTCCTTTTCATTAAGGCAGGGCTTTTTGGCTTTTTTTAGATATGTGCAACGGAGCAGTCAGACCTCCATCCGTGTAGCTGAGCATAAACCTGGGGTTCTGTTCAAGTCACCACAGGGAAATCAGTCCTCATCTCGATATGGTGCTTTTTCTCGCATTTTATTGGGAAGCTGCAAGTGCCATTCGAATCGTGGCAGGAACCTCAGTGAGCCTCTGGTCTTGACCAGCGAAGTAAAATATCCTTTTATGTGGACTATATGAGTGTGGAATTGGTCTGGAGTCACTTCTGAGATGTCACAGAGTCTCATTTCAAATTAAGGCAGAGGAACTCAGGATTCCATATTCATTTGCGACATGGAAATCCCTCTCGAACTGAAACTGGGAAGAAGTCCTCTGCTTGTGTTGAGGCATGACACTACATTTTCCTCTCATGTTGTAAAAAAGGGAGGAGTCAGGACTCCTGCCTTGTTGAGGCAGGTAATTGAAGCTTTTCCTTGGGGGACAACAAGGCAATGAGGCCTCCTTTCATGTTCTGAGGTGAATTCCCAGATGTGCTGGAGAGTCCGGCTTTACCTGAAGTTCAGGGGCAAATTGCAGTCCTTTGAACTTTCTACCGGAGGCTCTGGCTTCCTCTCGAGATACAATTGGTGCAAAAGGCCGCTTCTTGAGGTGTGAGAAAAAAGTCATGTGTTATCTCGAGATGTCGCAGTGGTAATCATCATTCATCTCACAATAAGTTGGAGAACACGAGGCCTTTCAAGTTGTGGCAGGGACCACGAGGTTCTTCTTGTATGATGATTTGTAACTTAGAGATCCTCTTGAGGTGCATAAAGGGAGCCAAGCTTCGTCTTGAGATTTGATAGACCACGTGGGAGTGTTCTGGACGTGCTGCATGGGGGGGCAGAAAGCCTCACCTCACATTGAGAGGGGAATCTCTTCATTTCTTGAGTTTTGGTGGGAAGTATAGTGTTCCTCTCAAGTTGCCTCTTTAAATTCAGGATATCTCTTGTGAGGACTCAGGGAACTCAAGGCAACTTGGCAGGTTCGTTGAGGAGTTGAGGAAGGTTCTTGAGTCACTGCAGGGGAATCAGGCCTCATCTCGCCTTCAGAGAGAAATCTTGGGATGCTTCTAGACTTGCGGCCGGCAGTTTCTCGAGTTGAAGTGGGCACTTTTGGATCCCTCTCAAGTTGTGACATGGTCCTGTGAGTGCTTCTAATGTTGCCTCAGGGAAGACAGGCCCTCATTTCAATTTGTGCAGGCCATCTTGGACCACTTTTTGAGTCACTATCCTGGGATAGGTCCTCATCTTTAGTTGAGGTATGTACCTGAGCTTTCCTCTCGAGTTTTGACAGGGCTGTCAGAGTTCCTATTGAGTTTCTCCAAGAGAGTACGCACTCATCTCATTATGAGGTTTGTATCGCTTCCTTGCCCTCAGGTTGTCAGAACTCCTTTTCATTAAGGCAAGGCTTTGGGGCTTTAGATATATGCAACGGGGGAGTCAGACATCCATCTGTGTAACTGAGCAGAAACCTGGGGTTCTGTTCAAGTCACCGTAGGGAAATCAATCCACATCACGAGTGGAGGGGGTGATATGGTGCTTTTTCTCAAGTTTTAGTGGGAAGCGGTGGGTGCCACTCGAATTGTGGCATGATCCTCAGTGAGCCTCTGGTCTTGACCAGCAAAGTCAAGTGTCCTTTTACGTGGCCTGCATGAGCATGGGATTGGGCCTCACATCCCATAAAAAGGGGGGATCTCTTCATTTCTTGAGTGTTGGAGGGTAGTATAGTGTTCGTCCCGATCTGCCCCTTCAAACTTAGGGACCCTCTCTTGTAGCCTCAGGAGAGTTGACACAACTTGGGAGGTTCGAGAAGTAGCTGAGGAAGTTTCTTGAGTCACTGCATGGGAATGAGGCCTCATCTCGCCTTCAGAGGGAAATATTGGGATGTTTCTTGAGTTGTGGCCGACAGTTTCTCGAGTTATGGCGGGCAGGTTCTTGAGTTGGAGCAGGCACTTTTGGATCTCTCTCGAGTTCCAATGTGGCCCTCTGGGAGCCTCTAACGTTGCCTCCAGGATATCAGGCCCTCGTTTTGATGTGAGATGGACATCTCAGTGTTTTTCATTAGTTATTACAGCCTAATAGGGTTCATCTTTAATTGAGGTGTTAATCTGAGTTTTCCTCTCGAGTTTCAACATGGCTATTGGAGTTCCTATTGAGTTTCTCCAAGAGAGTGAGTCTTCTTTTCGTTGTGAGGTATGTAACTCTTCTTTACTCTCGGGTTTTTAGAACTCCTTTTCATTAAGGCTGGGCTTTGGGGATTACTTAGATATGCAACGAGGGTGTCACACCTTCCTCCGTGTAGCTGAGCAGAAATCTGGGGTTCTCTGCAAGTCACCGTAGGGCAATAAGTTGTCATCTCAATTTGAGGGGGTTATATGGTGCTTTTCCTCGAGTTTTAGTGGGAAGCTGTGGGTTCCACTCAAGTCATGTCATGGTACTAAGTGAGCCTCTGGTCTTGCCAAGGCATGTCATGTCTCCTTTCTCATGACCAGTAGGAGCGTGGGATTTCTCTGGAGTCACTTCCCCGATATCATAGGTTTTCATTTCAAAGTAAGGAAGAAGATCTCAGGGTTCCATCTCCATTTGTGTCACAGGCGCCAGGGTCCCTATGGATTTCAAACTGGGAGGAAGGCCTCGGCTCATTTTACTCCATGGGATTCCGTGTTCCTCTCGTGCTCTAAAAGGGGGAGTGGTCAGGACTCCTGCCTAGTTGAGGCAGGTTATTGGGGCTTTTTCTCGAGATAAAACAAGGGAGTGAGTCTTCCCTCCAAGTTCTGAGGCAAATTCCCAGAGTGCTGTAGAAGAAGGCTTTATCTGAAGTTGTGGGGCAGCTAGCTGTGGTTGGAACTTTTTGCAGAAAGTTCTGGATTCCTCTAGAGTTTCAGTTGGTGAGAAAGGCCTCCTCTTGAGGTGTGAGAGGAACATTGTGTGTCCACTCGAGACAATGCAGCAGCTAATCATTCCTCATCTTGCTATAAGATGGAGAACACGGAGCCTTTCCAGTTGTGGTGGGGATCACTAGGTTCCTCTTCAATGATGACGTGTATCTTGGAGATCCACTTGAGGTGTTTAAAAGGAGCCAAGTTTCCTCTTGAGGTTCAAGAGGGAACTTGGGAATGTCTGGAGGCGCGGCATGGAACAAAAGGCTCACCTCACATTGACAGGGGATCTCTTCATTTCTTCCTGTGGCAGGAATTATAGTGTCCCTCTCGATCTGCCCCTTTACACTCAGGGACAATCTCAGGAAACCTCAGGGAAGTCAAAGCAACTTGGGAAGTTCAAGGAGGAGCTGACGAATTTTCTCAATTCACTCCAGGGAAATCTTGCCTCATCTCGCCTTCAGAGGGAAATCTTGGGCTGTTTTTGCAGTTGCATTGGGCAGTTTCTCGAGTTATGGCAGGAAGTTTCTCTAGTTACAGCGGGCACTTTTGGATCCCTCTCGAGTTGTGACCTGGTCCTTTGGGAGACTCTAACATTGCCTCAGGGAAATCAGGCCCTCATTTCGATGTGCAAGGGCCATCTCAGGGTACTTCTTGAGTCACTAGAGTGGAATAGGGTCTCATATTTAGTTGAGGTATGAACCTGAGGTTTCCTCTAGAGTTTTGACAGGACTATCAGAGTCTGTATTGAGTTTCTCCAAGAGAGTGTGCCCTTATCTCTTTCTGAGGTATATACCTCCTCTTTGCTCTCGGGTTTTCAGAACTGTTTTTCATTAAAGCAGAGGTTTTTGGCTTTTCCTAGATATGTGCAAAACTGTTTTCCAAACTTCATCTGTATCGCTGAGCAGAAAGCTGGGGTTCTGTGCAAACCACCATAGAGAAATAAGTCCTTATCTCAAGTTTAGGGGGTTATATTTTGCTTTTTCTGGAGTTTTAGTGGGAAGCTTCGGGTTCCTCTTGAGTCCTGGCAAGGACCTCTGTGAGCCTCTGATCTTGCCCAGGAAAGTCAAGTCTGCTTTCGCATGGCCTGATGGAGCATGGGATTGCTCTGGGGTCACTTTCCAGATATCATAGGGTCTCTTTCCAAATTAAGGCAGAGACACTCAGAATTCCATCTCTATTTGTGACATGGACTTTGAGGTCCCTACTAAATTGAAACTGGGAGGAAGGCCTTGGCTCAGGTTGAGGCATGGGACTCCGTGTTCCTCTTGTGTTGTAAAAGGGGTAGGGGTCAGGATTCTTTTCTAGTTGAGGCAGGTAATTGGAGCTTTTTCTCGAGGTACTACAAGGGATTGAGGCCTCCCTTCTTGTTCCAGGGCAAATTCCCAGAGGTGCTGGATAGTCAAGCTTTATCTGAAGTTAAGGGGCAAGGGTGTGGGCTCTGTGCCTCTGTTTTCTTGTAGCTCAATGAACCTCAACCATGCCATTTAGGGCCACCCAAGACCGAATTGTCATGGTGGAGAGGTCTGAAAGAATGTGTTCCACTGGAGAAGTGAATGGCAAACCACTTCAGTTTTCTTTCCTTCAGAACCCCAGGTGCTCTAGAGATATCTGTTTTACATGTCATATTGAGGATAAAAATATTCAATGCACAGTCCTTAGTGTCAAACCTTCAGGCCTTTCATGACTCTGTTTAGTCCTTCAGTTAGTGACGGCCTTTCTCAGCAACTCCCTCAAGGCTCTGGTCAAGAGAACAGTCACTAATGGTTTTTCATCAGTGATATCATTACATCAACATCTTGTTTTCAAGATGTTTTTCTATGATGTACTTTTTTCCTGCTCCCAGCCCTTCGCCAGGGTGTTATAAGTAAGTTGTTCTTATTCTTCAGAGAAGCCCTCTTAATTATAGTACAGACCTATGCATTGCATATTCCCTATACTAAGAGCCTCTTAATGAAAGTGAAAGAGGAGAGTGAAAATGGTGGCTTAAAACTTAACATTAGGAAAACTAAGATCATGGCATCTGGTCCCATCACTTCATGGAAAATAGATGGGGAAACAGTGGAAACAGTGAGAGACTTTATTTTGGGGGCCTCCAAAATCACTGCAGATGGGGACTGCAGCCATGAAATTGAGAGACGCTTGCTCCTTGGAAGAAAAGTTATAACCAACCTAGACAGCATATTAAAAATCAGAGATGTTACTTTGCCAACAAAGGTCCATCTCGTCAAAGCTGTGTTTTTTCTAATAGTTACGTATAGGTGTGAGAGTTGGACTGTAGAGAAAGCTGAGTGCCAAAGAATTGACACTTTTGAAGTGTGGTGTTGGAGAAGACTCTTGACAGTCCCTTGAACAACAAGAGATTCAACTAGTCCATTCTAAAGGAAATCAGTCCTGAATATTCATTGGAAGGACTGATGCTGAAACTGAAACTCCAATACTTTGGCCACCTGATGTGAAAAACTGACTCTTGTGAAAAAACTCTGTTGCTAGGAGAAATTGAAGGCAGGAGGAGAAGGAGATAACAGAAGATGAGATGGGTGAATGGCATCACCGACTCAAGGGACATGAGTTTGAGGAAGCTCCAGAGTTGGTGATGGACAGGGAGGCATGGCATGCTGCAGTCCATGGGGTTGCAAAGCGTTGGACAAGACTGAGTGACTGAACTAAACTGAACTGAACTGAATGTCTTTTTCTGCCAGACTCCCTTAAACTCTTTAATTAAACAGCAAATTGTTCATTGACAAAAAAAGGTAAACTGCCTCCCAAATATCCAGTTTGATTAGCACAAATTATTGATTATTCATGGTTACTACTTACTATGTATTTGCTTATATTTTCAATTTAACAGTCAAAGTTCCTTGTGAGCATGCTAAGTCGCTTCAGTCATGTCCAACTCTCTGCAGCCCCCACCAGGCCCCCCTGTCCATGGAATTTCCCAGGCAAGAATACTGGAATGTGTTCCCGAGCTCTCCTCCAGGGGGTCTTCCCAACCCAGGAATTCAACCCAAGTCTCCTATGGCTCCTGTACCACAGGTGGGTTCTTCACCCGAGCCACCAGGCATGCCCCAAATCTCCTTAAAGATATGGAATTCAAAAAATTTTAAGGACACTGTTTCTAAAGGATATTATTTCATTTTTTAATTTATTTTTATTTTTTTAATTGTTTTTGCCATACATTGTCATGATATCACCATGGGTTTACATAT
>SRVM01027722.1:0-15397 GCA_007570785.1 Antilocapra americana
GTGTCCAACTCTTTGTGACCCCGTGGACTGTAGCCTGCCAGGCTCCTCTGTTTGTGGAATTCTCCAGGCAAGCATACTAGAGTGGGTATCCAGCCCCTCCTCCAGGGGTTTTCCTGACCCAGGGATCAAACCCAGGTCTCCCACGTTGTAGGCAGATTCTTCACCACCTGAGCCACCAGGGCAGCCCTCTTCCAGAGCAGACCTTGCTCTTCCTGCTCAAGGTGAGGCTGCCCTGAGGCTGCTAGACCGGGCACACGGGTGGAGCCCCTCCATCGCCCACCCGACCCGTGGTAGGTCTTCAAGGAAGTGCTGCAGGGGGCACTCCAGCCCCGCGGTCACCAGAAAGAGCCCCCCACCGGCCCCCACGCACTTTTCATGAAGGGTCTCAGAAGTCCTTCTCTCCTCTCCCTGGAGGAGGCGACAGCTGGATCTCCGTTGAAGGGACACGATTCCCGTCCACGTTTCTCCAGAGTGGACCGAATATTTTTTATTCGTGACTCACATTAAATACACATTAAGTGCCTACCATATAATGCATTAATATATATTAATCTCATTTAATACTTCGGGTTTGGGAGTTAAAGGAAGGATGGAGAGGATATTTAAACCAGGGCCAAAGCCAGGGAAGACAAAGCACGTTCCACTGCTAATGTGATGAGGCCCAAGGATCCAAAATATCATACATTTACACAAAAATGACCTGTGGTGGAGGTTTCACCAACATGGTCAAACATACTGGTAATAAAACACTTCTTTTATATTACACAGCATAGGATATAGGTGTGCTGCTATTATCAACAGCTGAGTTGTTAAAGAAAAAGAATATAAGCATGTGAAAGTGTCCAGAAAGAAGCAGCGTCTTAAAATGATAGACTTCTTTTCTATGTAGTACTGACCTTGAGGACGGGGACAAACAGGGATGCATTCACAAGCCCAGATCTGCACGCATCCAGTCCTCAGCTTTCTCTGCCCTTCTTCGTGAATTCTGACAAAGGAAGAGCTCACAGCAAAATCATCTGTTGGTTTCATTTTTTCTTTTTTCTTTTTGCTGAAAGCTTCTCCCTTCCTTTCCACTTGGCAGCCATCAGAAGAATCTAACTGATAGGATGAAATCCCATCTCATCAGTGGGAGGACTTCTCAGGACTCCAAATCACTGTCATAAACATAAACTCCCAGGGCTTCCCTGGTGGTCCAGTGACTAAGACTCCGAGCTCACAATGCAGGGGGCCAGGAGTTCGACCCCTGGTCAGGGAACGAGATCCCACATGCCACGACTAAGCCCCAGTGCAGCCAAATAAATATTAAAATAAAATAAACTCCCAGAGCTGAAGCAAGTGCAGAGGGCGAGAAAGATGCTGCTGCTTTTTTTCCTGGTTCTTATTTCTGGGCTCCTGTCTCTCCTTCCCTATCCTGGTTTTTTTTTTTTTTTTTCCTGAATCCCAAAAAAGCCTGCTTCTCCCACCATCAATCCGGTTCTGATGGTCCCTCCAGGCTCCAGCTGCAATCTCTCCTTTTTCATGGAGCTTTCCCCGATCCTTGTCATCCCAGACTGCTTCCTTCTCTGAAACCCTGTGAGGCGTGATCCAGCCTCTGCTTCCACCCGTCTCCCCTTGGTTTTTCTGCTTTACTGAAGATCTGCATGCTGCTACCAATTATCAACCTGAAGGGCTTTGTCAACCTTCATGGCTCTGGACGCATGGCTAGGCACTTGGTACCTGTTACACACGTCTCGGCTGGACTCGGACTCATGGTCTCCTCACCAGTCTTTCCTCTTTCTGCACGTATTCACTGACCGCTGGGCCCCTACTCTAAAGCATAAGATCAACTGTGGCAGGGTCAGGGCGCCCTTCACTCGCAAGAGGAGACTGGATCGTTTCTGGGCCTTTGCAGAGCGGTAAGAGCACCTCTTTCCCAGCTTCTGGCATCTGTTCTGCTTCTCCTTCTCTGCCTTCGGAGACCCTGGGGTGTCCAACAGACAGCTGTCTGAAAAGACTGACGAATGAGCCCAGTGAGACCCCAAGGGACCTTGGGGAGGTGCAGGCTGAGGAGCTGAGGTAGGAGACCGGTGGTGGTAACCTCAGAGGAGGAGAGGAAATGGTGTGCCTGGACAGCAGATAACGAGCTGGCAGTGCAAACTGTCTCCGCGTTCCTCAGCAGGTTGTGGTTTAGTTGCTAGGTCGTGTCTGACGCTTTGTGACTCCGTGGACTGTAACCCACCAGGCTCCTCTGTCCATGGGATTCTCCAGGCAAGAATACTGGAGTGGGTCGCCATTCACTTCTCCAGGGGATCTTCCCAACTCAGAAATGGAACATGGGTCTCCTGCACTGACAGGCAGATTCTTTACTACTGAGTCACCAGGGAAGCCCACGTGCCCCTTGGAAGTGAAAGTCGCTCAGTCGTGTCTGATCTTTGTGACCCCATGGACTATACAGTCCATGGAATTCTCCAGGCCAGGATACTGGAGTGGGTAGCCTTTCCCTTCTCCAGGGGAATTCTCCCCACCCAGGGATCGAATCCAGGTCTGCCGCATTGCGGGCAGATTCTTTACCAGCTGATCCACAGGGGAAGCCTACATGTCCCTTTAGGTAAAAACAAAACCTTTGGGATCAGTAAAATTAGGCCTGTTTTACAAATCTGTTACCTGGCTACTAGCTTGGGGCTCTCACTTTCTCTTTTACCTGTGGCTGTCAGAAAAAAATGTGACTCCGGGTGGGAAAGGTTTCAGGCCCACAAGAGAGATGCTGAGCGCATCAGCTCATGGTGGTGTCTGTCACCTTCCTGAGAATCGGCTTTGGCTTAACTCCGTCTTGAGCCGAAGAAGACTGGTTGGCTTACAGGGCCTGCTTTGATATTACATTTGAATGTTTTTTGACTTATAAACTCAAACTGATTCTCCTTCATACTTGGCTACAAATGGGAGAAAAATGCGACCTGCCCCGTGAGAAAAGCAGAATGAGAACATGGCTCCCTGCCTGCCTGACGTCACATCTCAGGGAAATGTCACTGTCGCCGGGCGGACCCAGGTCTTGCCAAGTGGCCTCCCGGCGTCATCACTGATGTTTTGGCCGACTTTAGATTTTCTAGGGAAATGTCCAGAAGGAAACATCATGGTATGATTTCCAATTAAGTCTGAATTTCTGCTGAGATTAAACACCCCCAGTTCTCACTCCAGGGAAAGGCCCAGTTTCCACAGCAAATAAAAGAGAAGATTGTGATCTTCTCCTGTACTTAGAGCCCCTGTAATTTCCTTGAAGTGCTTTTTGAACCTATTATCTGATTTTATCCTCCTAACGATTCTGTACAGTGTCAAGGAAAGTCTTTATCCCCACTTGGGAGAAAATTTCCAAACACACTTACTTTCAGAAACAAAGCTTCTTGACTCACGATGTTGCTGTTCAGTTGTTCAGTTGGGTCCAACTCTCTGTGACCCCATGGACTGCAGCACCCCAGACTCCTCTGTCCTCTACTGTCTCCCAAAGATTGCTCAAATTCATGTTTATCGAGTTGGTGATACTATCTAATCATCTCATCCTCTGCCACCCCCTCCTCCTTCTACCCTCGGTCTTTCCCAGCATCAGAGTCTTTTCCAGTGAGTTGGCTCTTTGTATTAAGTGGCCAAAGGATTGGAGCTTCAGCTTTAGCATTAGTGCTCCCAGTGAGTATTCAGGACTGATTTCCTTTAAGACTGACTGGTTGGATCTTTTTGCAGTCCAAGGGACTTTCAAGAGTAAGTGATATAAAGCAGAGAATGAAGGAATACTCCTGTTTCTTAATTCTGCTCTGCCCTGGTTAGTACAGTACTAGTTACTTGACGCCTTGCCCTTGTTGGGCAAATGCCCTTCTCTGGATAGATCTGATCCAGGATCAATGCAAAGTCCTATTAATATGCTCTGGAATTGGAAACCGTTTAGGAGGTTTTGTGAAGTTCTCTGTTTAAGTCAAACAGATGAAGACAATCATGGAGAAACCCATTAGGAAACTGCGGCTCTTCCTCCCACTTTTGGAGCCTGATCTACCTTCTTTGGGCTGCCCCAGGGACTCAGATGGTAAAGAATCTGCCTGCAATGTAGAAGACCCAGGTTTGATCCCTGGGTCAGGAAGATCCTCTGAAGAAGACAATGGCACCCCACTCCAGTACTCTTGCCTAGAGAATTCCATGGACAGAGGAACCTGGTGGGCTACAGTCCACGGGGTTGTAAAGAGTCAGACACGACTGAGCGGCTAAACCACCACCACTACCTTCTTCAGTCCCTCTAATGTAGAAAGAGTCAGAGTTACACAAAAGAATTACCGGTTCTCAGAAGGTGGGGTGACTGTCACATGACCTACACATGCAGTAACGGCCCTGTCTCCCCGCTGGATGGACAGTGTAAGCGCTCCATCTGACATCTCTCTCCTGGGGACATAGAACATGTCACACCATTGGTACCACTGCACTCACATGAGGGGCAGATGCGTGAGGCTGGAGATGTGACATGGACTTAGGTGGGCAGGTGGAGGGACTCCTGTACCCTGACTCTTCCACACTTGTCCTCAAGCCACAAACTATGGTGATTTAATTTTTTTTAATACTTCACTGGGTTTTCCTTTCAAAGAACAGAAGTCATACATGCTATGAATGAAAACAACAGTTTGCCACAGGAAATCACCAGGTAAAAAAAATCAGCTGTTTCTCATCTCCCCTTCCCTACCCAATCCTTCACCCAAAATAATCAGTGTGGCAACTTTATGTCTGTATTCACACAAACGCACGTGGCCACACAGTCAAAAAGAACACACACACATACATATCTAGGTACATACATACCCTCACTCAAAATACAGACGCCTTTTTAGTTCATGTGTATTTCTCCACCAATTGAGTTTTTTCAACAAACATATGTCATATAGATTCCCTAATAGAGGCATAATATTCTATAGACAGATACACCAAGATTGATTAGTTTTTATGCATTGACAATTGCAATTTCAGCTTCCCTACTCGCCACCACTATAAATAACGCCTTAGTAAACATCATTATTCCTATATTCTCATAAACTGATGGTGTTATTTCAGTAAGATAAATTCCCAAAACGTGCTTTTCTCTGTCAAAATGCAAGTGTATTTTTCCTTTAATGGGTTCTGCCAAGTTATTTTCCAAAGCCTTCAAAACAATTTATACCCCCACCAGCAACATAAACATAGCATCCCTTACCCCTGTCCTAACATTGCAAGGTATCATCACTCTTCCAACTCTTTGTTGCTAAGACTGTAAGAGGAATTATTGTCTGTTTTTAAGAAAGAACTACTTTAAACCACAGAGGAAAGTTTACAGGCTCTACTATTCTGTGTGTTTGTCTCCAAGTCCATTGCACTCAGTCTTAGCAGATAAGTCATTGTAACTACACGAGATTAAACATGTCCACTCCTCCAGGAAGCCAAGCTGTTGCCTTACTGTCCAGCAACTTGGCATCAAGGACAAGACTCCTCACCTCTCCACTCCCGGCTGCCTTTACCAGACTTTGCCCCCAAGGTTGACTTTAGGCAAATATGTCCAGCACACTGACCTTGGGTGACCTTCAGGGTAGATTATTGGGGGGCATCTCTTGCGCTTTCATACGACCAATGTTGTCTGGTTCACAGAGCAAAGAAAGTGATCCGTATACACTGTCAGCTACAACAAAAACTATGTCACAGCCGCGAATCCCTTGGAGACAATAAATATCATAACATGCATGTAGGAATCCTCACAAGACATAGTAAAGATGGCAGAATGAAACCAGACCACATCACTTCCCTCCCACCATCAGTCAGGTCAGCCACTCAGTCGTGTCTGACTCTTGGCGACCCCATGGTCTGCAGCTCACCAGGCTTCCCTGTCCATCACCAACTCCCAGAGCCTGCTCAAACTGATGTCCATCCAGTTGGCAATACCTCCCGCAAGTACCTAGGAAGTAAATACACCGTGCTCCTTCTCAATTATACAGTCGTGTCTGACTCTTTGCAACCCTTTGGACTGTAGCCTAACAGGCTCCTCGGTCCATGGGATTCTCCAGGCAAGAATACTGGAATGGGTTGCCATTCCCATCTTCAGGGGATCTTCCTGACCCAGGGATCGAACCCACGTCTCTAGCATTGCAGGTGGCTTCTTTACCACTGAGCCACTGGGGAAGCCCCAGAGATATATGCAGAGTCTTAATTAAATCAAATCAGTCAATCATCAGGAAAAAAAATCCTGAATATTCATTGGAAGGACTGAAGTTGAAGCTGAAGCTCCAATAACTTGGCCACCTGATGCGAAGAGCTGATTCATTGAAAGAGACCCTGATGCTGGGAAAGCTTAAAGGCAGTAGGAGAAGGGAACAATAAAAGATGAGATGGGCGGCTGGCATCACCGATTCAATGGACATGAGTTTGAACAGATTCCAGGAGATTGTGAAGGAGAGGGAACCCTGATGTGCTGCAGTCCATGGGGTCACAAAAAGTCAGACATGACTGAGCAACTGAACAACAGTAAACTCCACTGATTATCTGGTAAGACATAAACAACGCTTAGATCAAAATATAAAAGAACTCTAAAAATAGGAACTAGGTTTGAGCACTGCACTTGGTTTTAATCCCAGAATATTGGATGAGTCTGAACCTTAGACAGAAATTCTAGGACCATCCAGAGAGAGAATCCAATAGACCTTCTTCTTCCAATAAAAATAAGACACTCCCATCCAGGTGGTTCAGCATACTTATTCTAAAAGCCAGTTTCCCAAACAGACATTCCTAGGTTGGTATGAACCATACTCCCTGTTAGTTTTCACTTTGATATAATTTCCAATTTACTGAAGATCTGTGAGAATAAGACAAAGAAGTCCTCAATCCTTCACTCACATTCAGTGTTTGATATACTTTTGCTATGGTGCTTTGCCATTTTTCTCAATTATATGTAAATTGTGGAAATTATGCCTACTTACTCCCAAATACTTTCGTGTATATATATATATATCCTAATACCTGGGATGTCTGTTTGTGTAACCATACTACAGTGATTGAAATCAAGGAACTTAATATTGACAAAATGCTAAGTAATCTATAGACCTTGTTCAAATTTGCCCAACTGTCCCAATAATGTGCTTTTCAGAAAAATTTTTCTAGTCTAGGAGCCAAACCAGAATCATACAGTATATTTCATTTCCACGTCTCCTTTATCTCCTTTAATCTGAAAGGTTGCCAACTCTTTCTTGGTCTGTCTTAACATAATTGTTTTTAAAGAGAACAGTACGGTTAGGATGTCCTGAGTTTGAGTTTTGATGATATGTCCTTATGATTCAATTCCAGTTATCTACTTTTGGAAAAACTACAACATAAAGGACATTGTGTTCTTCTCATCGCATCACATTAGGAAACACAACCCTATATTTTCTTGGATTGGTCCATTATTATGTTAATTTTGAATCCTTGTTGAGGGTGGTGTCTGCATGGTTTTGTCCATATAACGTGATTTATTTTTCCTTTTGTAATTTGTAAGTGATCTGTGAAGAAATGCTTTGACACTTCATAGATATTCTCTGTCTTATCAAACGCTCACACACTAGTTTTAGTGGCCACAATGATTCGGCACAAAATCAGTATAGAGTGATGTTTGCAAAATGGTTGCCTCCTAAACTCTTCACTCCTATGTTCATCAGTTGACGTTTTATTCAATGAATAGCTTTCATTCCCTCTGTCTCTCCCTCCTTCCCTCCCTCATTTTCCCCCTTCTTTCTCTCTCTCCTTCTTTTCTTCTTCTCATGTATTCTTATTTTGTTTAGTAGAGTATTACTAAGCATTAATTTTTATTATAGTTGATTCACAATGCTTTGTTCATTTTGCTGTACAGCAGAGATTCAGTTATCTACAGATGCATTCTTTTTCAGATTCTTTTCCATTATAGTTTATTACAAGATGTAGAGTAGTTTCCTGTTGCTATACAGTAGGTCCTTGCTGTTTGTCTATTTTATATACAGTTTTTGAACTGTGGTGTTGGAGAAGACTCTTGAGAGTCCCTTGGACTGCAAGGAGATCCAACCAGTCCATCCTAAAGGAAATCAGTCCTGAATATTCATTGGAAGGACTGATGCTGAAGCTGAAACTCCAATACTTTGGCTACCTGATGGGAAGAGCTGGCTCACTGGAAAAGATGCTAAAGCCAGAAAAGATTGAAGGGGGGAGGAGAAGGGGACAGCATAGGATGAGATGGTTGGATGGCATCACCAACTCAATGGGCATGGGTTTGAGTAAACTCCGGGAGTTGGTGATGATCAGGGAGGCCTGGCGTGCTGCAGTCCATGGGGTCGAAAAGAGTCAGACACGACTGAGTGACTGACCTGAACTGAACTGAGTGTGTAACGGTTAACCTCAAACTCTAATTCATCCCTCCCCCTCTGTTCCCCTTTGCTAACCATAAGTTTGTTTTCTGTGTCTTTGAGCACTAATATTAATGCTCCCAGGTTTGGCCATGAGTGCCCTTGAAGCCAGGCCTGTGTTGTCATGATGTGTCCAATTCTCTATGAGCTCTTCCTTACTTCATGGAACAAAAAGTTTGCTCCGGGCTCATCTTTTCCTTTACCTGTCCCACACTTGGAATAAGTGATTTTTCCAAGGTTTCCTGGATTGTTTAAATGGAAGATGGTATATAGAAGTGATGATCTGTGTGCCAGCAGGTTGACAGGATTATGAACACTTTATCGTCCTGTGAGGTTGGCTATTTCTAGATGATAAACACATGGTTAGACCAGCACATCCCATTGTCTTTAGCTTGTTGCTGCACATCATTTGCTAGAGAATGCTCCCTGGGGCTGAGGTCACATTGTGTGGAATATCAGGCAATCTGTAGAATCACAGACGGTGGTGCTGGCGGTGAGAAAGAAAGGGAAAACCTAAATCTGAACCGAGCACAAGGACTAATACCTGCCCACCTCGAGAGTGGACGTTCAGTGCAGTTTATCTGCCACCAAATAACCAGTGGCTTGCGGAGAAATGGTACCATATCAGCTGTTGACTCTCTTAGCCTTCAGGTGTGACCGTAGCTCTGTCTGCCTTAATGACATGGTGCCCATGCTGCCCTTTCACGCCGAGCTCAAAGCCCCTGTCTCTGCCCCCATGGCCAATGTGCTCTTGGCCAACTGTGAGCTTTGGAGCAGCCAAAGAGGGAGGCTGGCTGACTTCCATAGGTCAGGTCATCCTGTCCAGTGTGCTGTTCAGTACCTTCTTCCTGGTGACTCTCAGATGGGTGTTAACGTGAGACCCAGGAATCCCCACCTGTTGGGTCCATTCTGTGTAGGTCTAGGCATGTACCCCAGGCTTAATTTTCCTGAACTTCCAGCCACGTCCCATCTAGACCTCTGTGGTAGTCTGAAACCTAAAATCTAGGTCCAATATTGTGTGCTACCTTGACATGAGAACCCATTACCTGTCAGAACAGCTCTTGGAAGCTCAAGGCACTCTTCTTACCCATTATGATAACCGCACACCCCGGACCTCTGGGTGTAAATGCTTCCTTTAGTCCCTGCAGCTCTAGAGTCATCCTTTTGGATTCCGTGGAACCCAGTGTCAAGACATCATCTCTGGAAGAACTTCCGAAAGAGTTCCAGTGCCCTCCTGTAAATGCATTCCTTATTACCTTAATGCAGAGGTGTTCTTTGGGCCCTCTTGGGAAATGTTTCTAGTGACGGTTTCTCAGATCTTAACATAATAAATCCATTTGACTATTACCATTTTCTTTTGCATTCAAACTCTTTCTTCTGTACCAAAAATAGATGTTGAATTTTGTCAAAGGCTTTCTCTGCATCTATTGAGATAATCATGTGGTTTTTATTTTTCAATTTGTTAATGTGGTGTATTACATTGATTGATTTGCGAATATTGAAGAATCCTTGCATCCCTGGGATAAAGCCTACTTGATCATGATGTATGATCTTTTTAATGTGTTGTTGGATTCTATTTACTAGAATTTTGTTAAGGATTTTTGCATCTATGTTCATCAGTGATATTGGCCTGTAGTTTTCTTTCTTTTTTTTTTTTCTGGAATCTTTGAATCAATGAAAAATCTAAAAATCTAAATCTAAAATCTAATCTCCCTCTCATTTACTGTGGTATATTATCATGTTTAGGCTTCCCAGGTGGCTCAGTGGTAAAGAATCTGCCTGCCAATGCAGGAGATGCAAGCGATGTGGGTTCCATCCCTCGGGTTGTGAAGATCCCCTGGAGTGGAAAATGACAACCAACTCCCGTGTTCTTGCCTGGAAAACTCCACTGACAGAGAAGTCTGGAGGGCTGCAGTTCATGGGGCCACAAAAGAGTTGGACACTACTGAGCACTAACATGTTCAAGGATCCATCCCAGCAGATGCCAGATGACCTGCAGATGTCATTGTCAGAGCACTGGCTCACAGATGTTGCAAGTGCTCCCACATCAAACATTTCTTCCCTTGACAGCTTTGATCCCCCAACAGGGTCCAATACCCTTAAGATCCAGTCCCACACAGTTTCTACAAGGAAAACTAGCCAGCTCCGGTAATCCCTTTTATCATATTATCTACTTACCTCCAGTCCAAGAATTACATTTGATCCTTAGTTAGTTAGTGTTAGTTGGTCAGTCATGCCTGACTCTTTGCAACCCCATGGAATTCTCCAGGCCAGAATACTGGAGTGGGTTGCCATTCCCTTCTCCAGGAGATCTTCCCAACCCAAGGATCGAAGTGGGGTCTCCCGCATTGCAGGCAGATTCTTTATCATCTGAGCCACCAGGGAATCACTAGTCTAATGCTAAAGAGGTTCTTTGGCTTTCAGAGAGTGTCTTAAATTAGAATTTTGATGTCCTGAGGCTATTTTATTTGCTTTTTAAGATACTTCCAGTGTCATTAATGAAGCTGAACCACTTCACAATCCTTATAAATATTATTTCCTTAGTATTATGTGTTACAATCCCACATAACCCAATGCCTCATCTTCCACCTATACCTTGTCCCACTTAACTGCAGGTGATGCCACCACATGCCTGAGGATATGAGTACCACTCATTTTACTTACCACCAGCATGGGGATCCTTAATGCTATCAATAAACTAAAAATATACCAATATACTACCCTGAAGATATGCTTCATCAATGACTAGAATCGACATTCAGAAAACTAAGATCATGGCATCTGGTCCCATCATTTCATGGCAAATAGATGGGGGAAACAGTGGGAACAGTGGCTGAATTTATTTTTGGGGGGCTTCAAAATCACTGCAGATTGTGATTGCATCCAGGAAATTAAAAGACGCTTACTCCTGGAAGGAAAGTTATGACCTACCTAGAAAACATATTAAAAAGCAGAGACATTACTTTGTCAACAAAGATCTGTCTAGTCAAAGCTATGGTTTTTCTTTCTTTTTTTTTTTTTTTAATAACACAACCACATTTATTTAAAAATGTATTCCATTATCAAACAGCAAATTTCAGCAGGGCAGAACTACAATTGCTTTTACACCAAGCTGGTGATTGCAACCATGAAATTAAAAGACGCTTACTTCTTAGAAGGAAAGTTATGACCAATCTAGATAGCATATTGCAAAGCAGAGACATTACTTTGCTAACAAAGGTCTGTCTAGTCAAGGCCATGGTTTTTCCAGTAGTCATGTATGGATGTGAGAGTTGGATGTTGAAGAAAGCTGAGCACTGAAGAACTGATGCTTTTGAACTGTGGTGTTGGAGAAGACCCTTGAGAGTCCCTTGGACTGCAAGAAGATCCAACCAGTCCGTATGGTTTTTCCAGTAGTCATGTATAGATGTGAGAATTGGACTACAAAGAAAGCTGAGTGCAGAATTGATGCTTTTGAACTGTGGTGTTGGAGAAAACTCTTGAGAGTCCCTTGGACTGCCAGGAGATTCAACCAATCCATCCTAAAAGAAATTAGTCCTGAATATTCATTGAAAGGACTGAAGCTGAAGCTGAAACTCCAATACTTCGGCCACCTGATGCAAAGAGCTGACTCGTTTGAAAAGACCCTGATGCTGGGAAAGATTGAAGCAGGAGGAGAAGGGGACAACAGAGGATGAGATGGTTGGGTGGCATCACTGACTCAATGGACATGAGTTTGAGTAGACTCCAGAAGTTGGGCGTTGGACAGGGAGGCCTGGGGTGCTGTGCTTCATGGGGTCGCAAAGAGTCGGACATGACTGAGAGATTTAACTGAATTGAACTACCTTGAAGATATGCTTTGTTAATGAGTAGAATCGATATCTTAGACTGAATTTAACACCAGAAAAGCCCTGTTTGCTATTATTATTTGAAAAAGTAAGATTCGAGAGAGTTAAACTAAGGAATAAGATGAGTGAGGTAGGCGAGATGGGAGGAGGTAATGTAAAAATGTGGTATCAAATGGGCTGTTGCTAAGGGTGAATGATTGCTTGGTCCATAGGAATGCAGCCCTGAGAAGCATATAGACTGTGTCTCTAGACTCTCTGCTGTCTAGAGACCATGGAGAAAGGGGAACAATTTAACATTGCCTCTCATTTTCCATTCTTCCAAAAAAGTCCTCCCCTCGGTGTCCACTCCTCTGCCCTTTGTGGTCACTCAGGTGCTGAGTAGAATCCTGGGGTGACATTCACAAGGAAGCCCCTAGGAGTTGAAACCCACAGCATGGCAAACAGTGACTCACTGTCGTATTATGTCTTTATAAAATTGGTCCTCACCATGCAAAGTTGCAGCACGGGAGAGGTGAGGTCAGAAAGGTCTGAGACATGCATGAGGCATTTGATTCTCTAGTCTTTTTTAGGTCTTGAATAAACTTAGACACTAGTTCCTAAAGAAAAGATTAATATTCATCTGAATTTGAACTTTTCCTTAACTGTTTTTTCTCTAGATAAAATCAAAGATCACTAAATGTGATCCTTCTAAAGTTAAAAATAAGATATATGGTCTGAAACTATATTTAAAAATCCTTCATCCTCCTCATGCTTCTATTTCCATATCTGAGTGGAGAAACATCTGAAATGATAGTCACAAAATGACTGATGTTTTGGAGGATTTGAGATGATTTATTACTTTCTTGATACTTATCGGAATTGCTTGAATGTTTTATAGTGAGCATGTATCATTTTTATAAATGTAATAAATTCACCATTCAGATAATAATGTTGGCACTTGTATCTTTGATGTCACCCTGGGTAAGTGAATCTGTCCTCAGTCCCTGTCCGATAAGTCAATTCACCTAAATTCATTCAAAGCAGAAGAAAAACACCTGGTATTTATAATAATAGGCAGCAATGCAAGCAATCCTCCAAAAATTCTTCTACATGCCTAGAAACTTTCAGGAATGTTTGGACTAATGGCTGGGCTAAGAGTGTAGGATAGGGACTTACAAGTTAAATATCCATTATCCCAGTTTCTTAAAAGAAAGTTTGGAACTGCCTAGTAGGAGAATAAAAATATGTCTATATCTTTTTTTGACAAACAGAGTTGACACATGTCCCAAATCTGAAAGATTTGATCTGAAAGATCAATAGCAATTAGGTACAACTGAAACCACGTTAGAGGAGTCCCTCTTTGAAACCAAAATGTACCCAAAATGCATACAAGGAACCTCAGAAGCTATCATCTTCTTTGTCAGGTGGGTACTGCTGCCCAGTCAGCTCTAAGGCTAATCTTGTGCTGTTTCTCAAGAGTCTGTGGGCCACCTGAAGGTGATGACCTGGCCAGGCTCTCTTACACATCTACGGTCAGCTGAGGAGTTGAATGGAACTGCTGATCGCCTTAGAGTGGCCTTGGCTGGGCTGGTGTGGCTGTGTCTCTCACTCTCCAGTGGGCTGGGCTGTATGAATCCTGGAGATATTTCCAAGAGGAAAAACAAAAGCATGCACATTCTCCTGAGGCCTAGGTTTGGACCTACACATCATCACTTTCTCCACATAAACTCAAAATGGTTTAAAGGATCGAATCCAGGTCTCCTGGATTGCAGGCAGATCCTTTACCATCTGAGCCACCAGGGAAGCCCAAATATAAGACAGAACACCATAAAACTCTTAAAAGAGAGTGAAGGCAAAACATGCTCTGACGTAAATCACAGCAATATTTTCTTAGGTCAGTCTTTCAAGGCAAAAGAAATAAAAGAAAAATAGATAACTAATAGGATTTAGTAACACTTAAAAAGCTTTTGCACAGCAAAGGTCATCATCAACAAAAATAAAAAGACAACCTACAGAATGGTAGAAAATGTTTGCATAACTGACAGGGGTTAATTACCACAATATGTTAACAGCTTATCCAATTCAATATCAAGCAACATAATAGGTTGCCATGCCTTCCTCCAGGGGATCTCCCTGACTCAGGGATCCATCCTGCATCTTCTGTGTCTCCTGCATTTGTAGGGGCTTCCCTCGTGGCTCAGTCGGTAAAGAATCTGCCTGCAATGTGGGAGACCTGGGTTTGATCTCTGAGTTGGGAAGATCCCCTGAGGAGGGCATGGCAACCCATTCCAGTATTCTTGCCTGGAGAATCCCATGGACGGAGGAGCCTGGCAGGCTGCAGTACATGGGGTCCCAAAGAGTCAGACATGACTGCGGGACTAAGCACAGTCTTTACCACTAGCGTCATCTGGGAAGCCCAAATCAGCTATACATATACAAATATCCCCATTTAGGTCAGAGGCCAATGCCTACCTCTCTTACTCTGTCTCGTCAGGACCCTGTTTTACTTCTCCTACGGCAATAATGTGATGGAAACATGGTCTCTCGGCATGCCCTTTGGTCGTGAGTGGCCTGCACTGCATCAGAGGGGAGAGACTGCTGACCAGCATACAGTGGTGGGCGACTCTTGTTCTTTGAGAGACAGAATTTCTCCCCTCAAGACAGCAAGTACCATACAGGATTGACAGAAGCGTTCTGAAAACTGAGTTCCATAAAGGAGGACAAAATATGGTGAAAGGGGAACAAGAGTGAGGGTGGGGGGAGGCTGTAGAGGAGTCCTGGAGAGACCCCAGATCATATTTCCATGTGTTAACACTGAAGGAGGAAACAGACAGAACAGGCTCCATCTTGAAAGCAGGACTCCATCTTGGGCTGGACTGTGGACCTTGAGCTCTATGCCCAGTGTCTATGGAAACAACACACCGACTGGACAACCAGACCCCCGGATGGAAGAGCCCCCGGGCTCGTACCTGGACTCTCCATGGCCGAAAAGAATGCCTTAATTATCTGTGCAATCAAATAGAACCATAAATTCTATTATGCTTATTGGGGTCTGACCACAGGCCTACTGATAATTGTCCCCTGTTACCTACCTAGGCTTAAGGCGTAGGAATCACGGGTTCACTTTGATTGTATCTTTCTTTCCCTTTTCCAGACTAGTTTCAGAGAATTTGAGGAGGTGGGTTTGAGTACGTACACTTAGGGTATATGAGG
>SRVM01027735.1:0-17143 GCA_007570785.1 Antilocapra americana
TTTGGTTCTTTCTCTATAAAATAAAGATAACTATATCTGTATAGTTTCATAGACTTGCATGCATGGAACTATTACTCAGATCAGTCAGAATTACCTAGGCACTTAATAAGTGTTTTGTTAACTGACTAAGGTATTGCTGATTATTTCACTGACTTACAGGTTAGGAAAGACAAAGGAAGTTAGTTGCTTAAATCATTTTACAAGTAATCCTGCTTCTAATAAATGTACCACTTTTGTTATTATAGCTATGTATTTCTGTGTAATCTATGTATATAGTAAAATATGTCGTTCTTGCTTAGCTGTTAAGTCATGTCCAACTCTTTGCAACCCCATGAACAGTAGCCCACCAGGCTCCTCTGTCCATGGGATTTCCCAGGCAAGAATCCTGGAGTGGGCTGCCATTTCCTTCTCCAGGGGATCTTCCTGACCCAGAGATTGACCTCATGTCTGTCTCCTGCATTGGCAGGTGGATTCTCTACTGCTGAGCCACGAGTGAAGCCCATAATATGTTCAGGGAGTCTGTATTGTGTTAGTCGCTCAGTCGTGTCCAACTCTTTGTGACCCCATGGACTGTAGCCCACCAGGCTCCTCTATCCATGCGATTTTCTGGGCAAGAACACTGGAGTGGGTTGCCATTCCCTTCTCCAGGGGATCTTCTTGATCCAGGGGTTGAACCCATGTCTCCTGCATTGGCAGGCAGGTTCTTTACCATCTGAGCCACCAGGGAAGCCCATCAGGGAGTCTGATAGATATATTATCATATCCCATCAGACTAGTTTATAAAGGAATGTTACTCTTTTTATCAATGAGGGGAAAGTCATGGTTAGATTAAATACTCCAGAAAACAAAGATTTTATTATAGGGTATGTTTCAAAAAATATGTATTTGGTTTCACACATCCCGATTATCTAGTACTTATTTTGAGAATCAAACATGTATTAATGCCTCTAAATGTGCCAGAAAAGAAGGTGGAAAGCTCTTCTTTGAAGACTGTTAGATATGAAGCAGTTTTTCTTCTTTAGAACTACATACATTGCATTTTTATAGCTGCATAGATACTAATTCTTGAATTTCAGTTGCTGACATAATTTATAACACGAATTTGCATTTTAAAGCTCCAGCTTACTTGAGATAATACTTCTAAATTTTCTTAATCTAGTTAGTAATAAACCTCAGTCAAGCTTCCTGTTGGTCCCTATTGGCTCAGCCATATAGAAATGCTGGTGCTATTTAGTCATTTCCATTTAGATAGTAGTTATGCCTATTAATAATAAGAAATAAAATTAATGAATTAATTTTCTGGTTGAGGAAGGTGAAAGCAGGAAGGTGTGTACAACTGACACAACCCTCAAAACAGTTTGCTTCCACTTGGGGCTCAGGTGAGAACGGGGCATGGGAGAACAAGACCATCTGGGCCATTAAACTAAAGTAACATCAAACAGAGAACTTCTCCTTCCATCCTAAATATTCTCATCTACATGTGTGGGTTTACTAGGATGAGTTTTATTTAATGCTGTATATTTAGTCATTTTTAAAAATGTATTTCTACTCACTTTGGTCTCTCTGCCTAGGACAATAGCAGAAGCCTGTTGTCGTATATCGTGTCATATTATCTTCGCAATTTTGATGAGGTGAGATAATGTTCACAGAGTCACACTTTGTTATTCCTTGTTGTTGAGTGATGTGGTCGTGTTTGATGTTGTTTGTCATTGCTGCTGCTGTTCTGTCCTCACTTATTTAAATGTTCTGTGCTTTGTGCTGACCAGGATGCTGGAAAAGAACAGTGTGTGTTTCCACTGCCTGAACCCCAGGACCTCTTTCAGGCCTCGCAGATGAAGTTTGAAGATTTTCAAAAAGACCTCAGAAAACTCAAGAAAGACCTGAGAGGTAACTTACAATGTTAAGGAGACTCAGATGTTACTTATGCTTCTTTAATGAGAGAACAGATTTTTCAGTGTTTCTAAAGAAATTAAACATCAATGTAAATAAACATTTTCATATGTGGCAAAAGAAAAATTTTACAAGTAATCTTATTCTTTTGTTGTTTAAAAAGTTATGTATATTAGAAATCTAGTTATTTAATCGCATCTTGGTTATTTGAATAGCAGCCTCTTTCATCAGGGACAAATTTTATCGTGTTACTTTCACTTTATGTTCAAGAATATCTGTACATTTACCATGTCTTGTTAAAAGACACATATTTCCTCCCCACTCACCCTTGGTATCCTTGCCTAAGATTTTGTGGCATGTGAACTTTCCTGGGAAGAAAACCTTTTCTCATGTATTTGGTAAAACAAACAAACAAAATATGCATGTGTGATGCTTCGTTGTTACTGTTCAGTTGCTAAGCCGTGTCTGGCTCTTTGTGACTCCATGGACTGCAGCACACCCGGCTTTCCTGTCCTTTACTGTCTCTCGGAGTTTGCCCGCACTCATGGCCACTGGGGCTTCCCAAGTGGCACTAGTGGTAAACAACCCAGCTGACAATGCAGGAGACATAATAGATGCAGGTTCTGTCCTTGGGTTGAGAAGATCACCTGGAGAAGAGCATGGCAGTCCACTCCAGTATTCTTGCCTGGAGAACCCCCATGGACAGAGGAGACTGGCTGGATACAGTCTATAGGGTCTCAAAGAGTCAGACACCACTGAAGCAACTTAGCACACAGGCACACATGTCCATTGAGGCGGTGATACCATCCAACCGTCTCATCTCTGTCACCTCTTCTCTTACTGCCCTCAGTCTTTCCAGCATCAGGGTCTTTTCCAATGAGTCGGCTCTTCACATCAGGTGCCCAAAGTATTGGAGCTTCAGCATCAGTCCTTCCAGTGAATATTCAGGATTGATTTCCTTTAAACTGACTGATTTAATCTCCTTGGTGTTCAATGGACGCTTAAGAGTCTTCTCAATTGTGAGTTGAGAAGCCTTAGATCATTTTAGAGAGACTTTGAAATTCGTCAAAATGGTAAATTTAAAGTAATGCACAAAAGCAAATAGTTTATAATTTTTTTGTAAATAAAAATCCTTTCATCTTTCCTACCTTTATAAATGAGGTACAGTGGCTTATAATAATATTATTAGTTTCAGGTGTACAACTTAATGATGACTAAGGTCTGCATAGTCAAAGCTGTGGTCTTTCCGGTGATCATGTACAAAACATAAGAGTTGGACCATAAAGAAGGCTGGGCACCAAAGAATTGATGTTTTCAAATTGCAGTGGTGGAGAATACTTTTAAGAGTCTCTTGGACAGCAAGGGGATCAAACCAGTCAATCCTAAAGGAAATCAACTCTGAATACGCATTGGAAGACTGATATTGAAGCTGAAGCTCCAATACTTTGGCCACCTGATGTGAAGAGCCAGTTCATTGGAAGACACCCTGAGGGTGGGAAAGATTGAGGGCAGGAGGAAAGGGGAGTGACACAGGTGAGATGGCTGGATGCCATCACGGATTCAACAGACGTGAACTTGGGCAAACTCTAGGAGATAGTGAGGGTCGGGGAAGCCTGGCGTACTGCAGTCCATGGTGTCACAAAGAGTTGGATACAACTTAGTGACTGAACAACAACAAAGTTTTCATATATTACGCACCAGTGTTATTACAGTGTTATATTCCCAATACTGTACCTTGCATCCCTGTGACTTATTTATTTTGTAACTGGTAGTTTGTACCGCTTAATCCCTTTCACCTATTTCACTCACATACTTTATCTTCTTTTCATGAAGTTTCTTCATGTTATGGAGTTGAGAATACCACAGCTTTTAATTTAAGCCTTTTTCTCACTATTTAAGCATAGTCAGGGAGGACATTTATGTGAGATTTTCATTGCATGTTGTATCACTAGGTGAGAAGAGGCTTATTTACCCCAGAAACCAAAAAGATGATACGACCTTTTAAAGAGATTCTATGCTAGTGATCTATAATCAAATTTATGGAGTTGTTATATTCTGGTCATAGATGATTTTGTATAGATTTAAATCACTATAGTAACATTATATAGTTTGCTTATAGTTCCTAAATACTTAATAGTTATTGTGTGCCTGAGGCTTGATAGGCCTTTGCTAGGTGCCGTGAGTACCTGAGATACAAACATCGCTGTCTCAGAGGAGTGAAATCCTACCCCTGAGATGCTTCCCTGAAAGCAGCAGATATGGCTGCTCATGGATTGATTCTACTCTTTGCAGCTGAAGATGGAGAAGCTCTATACAAGCAGCAAGAAAAAAAAAAAAAAAAGACTAAGAGCTGACTGTGGCTCAGATCATGAACTGCTTATTGCAAAATTCAGACTTAAATTCAAGAAAGTAGGGAAAACCACTAGGCTATTCAGGTTTGACCTAAATCAAATCCGTGATGATTATACAATGGAATTGACAAATAGATTCAAGAGATTAGACCTGACAGAGTGCCTGAAGAACAATGGACAGAGGTTCATGACATTGTACAAGAGGCAGTGATCAAGACCATCCCCAAGAAAAAGAAATGTAAATTAAAAAAAAATTCATTTGAATCAGTTCTACTCAGGTGGATGAAACTGGAGCCTATTATCCAGAGTGAAGGAAGCCAGAAGGAAAAACAACAATACAGTATACTAACGCATATGTATGGAATTTAGAAAGATGGTAAAACGAGAACCCAGCATGCGAGACAGCAAAAGGAACGCAGACATATAGAACAGACTCGTGGACTCTGTGGATGAGGGCAGGGGTGGGATGATTTGGGAGAATGGCATTGAAACATGTTAAGTATCATATGTGAAATCAATCGCCGGCCCAGGATTGTTGCTCGGGGCTGCTGCACCGAGATTTCCCGGGAGGAGGGAGTCGGGAGGGGGGTTCTGGAGGGGGAGCATATGTACACCCATGGCGACATCATGTCATTGTATGGCAAAGCCAATAAAAAAAAATGTAAAAAGGCAAAATGGCTCTCTGAGGAGGCCTTACAAATAGCCAAGAAAAGAAAAGAGGCTAAAGGCAATGGAGAAAAGGAAAGATATTCCCATCTGAATGTAGAGTTCCAAAGAATAGCAAAGAGAGATAAGAAGGGCTTCCTAGTTATCAATGCAAAGAAATAGAGGAAAACAACAGAATGGAAAAGACTAGCGATCTCTTCAAGAAAGTTAGATATACAAAAGGAACATTTCAAGCAAAGATGGGCACAATAAGGGACAGAAACTGTATGGACCTAACAGAAGTGGAAGATATCAAGAAGAGGTGGCTAGAATATACACAAGAACTATACCAAAAAGATCTTCACAACCCAGATAACCACAATGGGGTGGTCACTCACCTAGAGCCAGACATCCTGGAATGCAAAGCCCAATGGGCCTTAGGAAGCATCATTATGAACAAAGCTAGTGGAGGTGATGAAATTCCAGTTGAGCTATTTCAAATCATAAAATATGACGCTGTGAAAGTGCTGCACTCAATATGCCTGCAAATATGGAAAACTTAGCAGTGACCACAGGACTAGAAAAGGTCAGTTTTCATTCCAATCCCAAGGAAAGACAATGCTGAAGAATGTTCAAACAATTGCACTATTGACCTCATTTCACATGCTAGCAAATTCTCAAATGTCTCCAAGCCAGGCTTCAACAGTATGTGACCAGGAACTTCCAGATGTTGAAACTGAATTTAGAAAAGGCAGGGGAACCGGAGATAAAATTGCCAGCATCCATTGGATCGTAGAAAAAGCAAGAGAATTCCAGAAAAACATCTATCTCTGCTTTATTGACTACTAAAGCCTTTGACTGTGTGGATCACAACAAACTGGAAAACTCTGAAAACAGATGGGACTATCAGACCACCTTACCTGCCTCCTGATAAATCTGTATGCAGGTCAAGAAGCAACAGTTAGAATGTCATGGGACAACGGACTGGTTCCAGATTAGGAAAGGAGTATGTCAAGGCTGTATATTGTCACCCTGCTTATTTAACTTACATGCAGAGTACATCAAGTGAAATACCAGGCTGCATGAAGCACAAGCTAGAATCAAGAGTGCCTGAAGAAATATCAATAACCTCAGATATGCAGATGACACCACTCTTATGGCAGATAGAAAAGAGGAACTAAAGAACCTCTTGATGAAGGTGAAAGAAGAGAGTGAAAAAACTGACTTAAAACTCAACATTCAGAAAAATAAGATTATGGCATCTGGTCCCATCACTTCATGGCAAATAGATAAGGAAGCAATGGAAGCAGTGACAGACTTTATTTTCTTTGGCTCCAGAATCACCTCAGATGGTGACTGCCACCATGAAATTAAAAGACACTTGCTCCTTAGAAGAAAAGCTATGACAAACCTAGGCAGGATAGTAAAAAGCTGAGACTTTACTTTGTTGACAAAGGTCTGTCTAGTACTTTTAAGTCAGCAAATCTGGAGATTTCAGCAGTGGTCATGGGACTAGAAAAAGTCCGTTTTCATTTCAATCCCAAAGAAAGGCAATACCAAGAATGTTCAAACTACCCTATCGTTCCATGCATTTCACATGCTAGCAAGGTTATGCTCAAAATCCTTCAAGCTAGACTTAAGCAGTACATGAACTGTGAACTTCCAGATGTATAAGCTGGGTTTTGAAGAGGCAGAGGAACCAGAGATCAAATGACCAACATTCACTGCATCATGGAGAAAGCAAGGGAGTTCCAGAAAAAATCTACTTCTGCTTCATTGACTACATGAAAGCCTTTGACTGTGTATTTCACAACAAATTGGGAAATTCTCAAAGAGATAGGAATACCAGACCAAAATTCTCAAAGAGATAGGAATACCAGACCACCCTATCTGTCTTCTGAGAAACCTGTATATGAGTCAAGAAGTAACAGTTAGAACAGTACATGTAACAATTGACTGGTTCCAAATTGGGAAAGGAGTAGGACAAGGTGGTATATTGTCACCCTACTTATTTAACTTATATGCAGAGTACATTATGTGAAATGCCAGGCTGGATGAAGCACAAGCCTGGATGAAGCACAGGCTGGAATCAAGATTACCAAGAGAAATATCAACAACCTCAGACATGCAGATGATATCATTCTAATGGCAGAAATTGAAGAGGAACTAAAGAGCTTCTTGATGTGGGTGCAAGAGGAAAGCTGGCTTAAAACTCAACATTCAAAAAACTAAGATCTTGGCTTCCAATCCCATCGCGTCATGGCAAACGGAAGGGGAAAAAGTGGAAACAGTGCCAGATTTTATTTTGGGGGGCTCCAAAATCACTGTGGATGGTGACTGCAGCCATGAAATTAAAATATGCTTGCTCTTTCACAGCAAACTTTGAGAAACCTAGATAGCATATTGAAAAGCAGAGACATCGTTTTGCCAACAAAGGACCATATAGTCAAAGCAATGGTTTTTCCAGTAGTCATGTACAGATGTGAGAGATGGACTATAAAGAAGGCTGGGTGCTGAAGAATTGATGCTTTCAAATTTTGTTACTGGAGAAGACTCTTGACTGCTCGGGAAATTCAAATCAGAACCACAATGTGATATCACCTCACACTTTTCAGAATGGCTATCGTCAAAAGAACACAAATAACAAATGTTGGTAAGGATATGGAGAAAAGGGAACCCTTGTTCACTGTTGTTGGAAATGTAAATTGGTGTGGTCTCTGTGGAAAACACTATGGAAGATACACAAAAAACTAAAAATAGAGCTACCATATGAACCAGCAGTTCCCCTTCCTGGGTATATATCTTTAAAAAAACACAAACACAAATTTGAAAAGAAAGATACATACATCCTTATATTTATAGCAACATTATTCACAGTTATCAAGATATGGAAGCAACCTAAATGTCCATCAACAGGTAAATGGATAAAGAAGATGTATACACACACATACATGATGGAATACTACCCAGCCATAAAAAGGAATGAAATTTTGCCATTTGCAACAACATGGATAGAATTAGAAGGTACTGAGTACAGGAAACCAAAGCGGGATCCTCTATGACCCACCTCCCAGAATATCAGAAATAAAAGCACGACTAAACAAATGGAACCTAATTAAAATTAAAAGCTTCTGCACAACAAAGAAAACTATAAGCAAGGTGAAAAGACAGCCTTCAGAATGGGAGAAAATAATAGCCAATGAAGCAATGGACCAACAATTAATCTCAAAAATATACAAGCAACTCCTGCAGCTCCATTCTAGAAGAATAAACGACCCAATCAAAAAGTTGGCCAAAGAACTTAACAGACATTTCTCCAAAGAAGACATAAAAATGGCTAACAAACACATGAAAAGATGCTCAACATGACTCACTATCAGAGAAATACAAATCAAAACCACAATGAGGTACCACTTTACACCAGTCAGAATGGCTGCCATCCAAAAGTCTACAAGCAATAAATGCTGGAGAGGATGTGGAGTAAAGGGAACCCTCTTACACTGTTGGTGGGAATGCAAACTAGTACAGCCACTATGGAAAACAGTGTGGAGATTCCTTAAAAAACTGCAAATAGACCTGCCATATGACCCAGCAATCCCACTGCTGGGCATACACACTGAGGAAACCAGAATTGAAAGAGACACGTGTACCCCAGTGTTCATCGCCGCATTGTTTACAATAACCAGGACATGGAAGCAACTTAGATGCCCATCAACTGACGAATGGATAAGAAAGCTGTGGTACATATACACAATGGAATATTACTCAGCATTAAAAAAAATTCATTTGAATCAGTTCTACTCAGGTGGACGGAACTGGAGCCTATTATCCAGAGTGAAGTAAGCCAGAAGCAAAAACAACAATACAGTATACTAATGCATATATATGGAATTTAGAAAGATGGTAACGAGAACCCTGCATGCGAGACAGCAAAAGGAACGCAGACGTATAGAACAGACTCGTGGACTCTGTGGATGAGGGCAAGGGTGGGATGATATGGGAGAGTGACATTGAAACATGTTAATTATCATATGTGAAATCAATCACCAGCCCAGGATTGATGCTAGGGGCTAGTGCACCGAAATTTCCCAGGGGGAGGGTATCGGGAGGGAGGAGGGAGGGGCTTCTGGAGGGGGAGCATATGTAAACCCATGGCGATTTCATATCATTGTATGGCAAAACCAAAAAAAAAAAGAAATACTGTGTGATATAACTTATACATGGAAACTATAAAATACTGCAAAGTAGTGGATTTAATAAAAAAAAAAAGCAGACTCACAGTTCTGGAGAACAAACTAGTAGTTAATAGATGGGTGAGGAAAGGGAGAGGGATGATATGGAGAGTGAAGAGTGATTGGTACAAACTGTTATATATAAAATAAACTACAAGGATGTATTTTACAACACAGAGAATATAGCCAATATTTTAAAATAACTGTAAATGGAGTATAGCTTTTAAAAATTGTTTATCACTATATTGTATACCTGGAACTTCCATAATTTGTACATCAATTATACTTCAGTAAAAAAAAAAGGTAGGGGACTTCCTTTTATGGTCCAGTGATTAAGAATCTACCTGCTAATGCAGGGGACACAGGTTTGATCACTGGTCCAGGGAAATCCCACCTGCTGAGGAGCAGCTAAGGCCATGCACCACAACTACTGAAGCATGTGTGCCTAGAACCTGTGCTCCGCAGCAAGAAAAGCCACTGAAGTGTGAGATCTGTGCACTGCAATGCAGAGCAGCCCCTGATTGCTGCAACTAGGAAAGCCCAAGTGCAGCAATGAATACCCAGTGAAGCCAAAAAAAAAATAGTAAATAAATAAAAATTTAAAAATGAACTTCTGATTAATAAAAATGAAGAGAAAGAAAAGAAAATATAGGGACTTCCTTGGAGATCCAGTGGTTAAAATTCTGGGCTTCTAGTGCAGCGGGCTTAAGTTCTATTCTTGGTCTGGAACTAAGATCCCACGTGTGGTGGTGTAGTCAAAAATAAATTAATTAAATTTAAAGGAAAAGAAAAGGTAATCTCCCTTGTTGAGTTAGGCTTTGATTCTTCAGAATTTTTTTGAAGAGAGAGCAGATTCTTTAGTTATCTACTGTTATGTGGTCAGAATTGGTGTCCGTGCCAGATGACAGTAAGGGGAGGGTGTGAATTGAGAGGCAAGCGAGGTCAGTACTAACTGAAGAACTGTCTCAAGATGAGCGATAAGTCAATAGAGAGGCTGGCCTCCGTAGTACTGAGCCCCATCACTGAAATGTTCCCATGTGTGCCCTCAGCTTGGAACTGTGCATGCCTGCATGGCACTTCATCTTCCTGACCTCATCATGTCTTACACATGTTGTAAGGTTTTGGTATCATTCAGTATATTCAGGGTTGAAGCTTAAAGAATCAATACCACTGTTTCTTCCTAAATTCTAGTAGAGTACAAACTTGTGGAGTTTCGTTATATAAAATTATGCTGTTTACATAGATACTACATATGTCAAATAAGTAATTTAGAATGATTTTAGTTTTGCTTTGGACTGCCCTCACTTAATAGAGTGAATGCACTTAAATGATCTAAGTGATCTCTATGGTATTTCTTATGATAATAAGTAAATGTTAAGATTTCATGCGTCCTGAGGCCTCACGTGAGAAGAAGGCCCGTTGCTGACAATGTGCTCTCCCCATATCATGTGTTTATGCTGAGACCACCTCCCCTGCCAGAAAACAACGTGGAGGCTTGCTCACGCCGCACAGAGGGTCATGCCTTTGCTGACTCTGAAGTCATGCCCCCCCCCCTCTGAGAACAGAGATCCTTGAGGGGTATCACAAGTGGTGACAGAGAGCTGGAGGGTCATCGAGTCCAGGTGTGTCACCCGCAACATCCACACACATCACGTGGCCATTGATCATTAGTGTGAGGTAGCTCAGGGTGAGTGGTGACCAGTAGGGAATACGATAGTAGTATGGAAAATAATAACACGTCTGAGTTTGTCCCTATGCATGTCATTCCCACAGTCTGAAGCTTTGCCTCGGTGCAGTGCTTAGGAGATGAGAGGTCCGTGTTCTTGCTGTGTGCGAGGAGCTGTCCCTCTGGTGGTGGTGGTAACTGCAGCGAACGTGAGGGTCCTCTTACTGTGTATCCAGTAGTCTTCTGCATATTTTATCTATGTAAAACCCTTTCATCTTCATAGCAAAATGGACACTATTATTAGCCCCATATTACAGATGAAGAAACTGAGGCACAGAGGGGGTGCATACCTGGCTAAAGACTGACAGCTTGTAAGTAAGCTATAAACCCAGTCTCCGGAACCCATGCTGTCAGTCTCCAGGCTGTCCTGCTCTGCTACTGGTGCTGATAAAACTAAGGATAATAGCAGTAATGGAGGTGGAAACTTACATGGGCCTTAACATGTACCAGGCTTCGTTCTAAGTGCTCTACCTGTATTAACTGGCATTCCTTATAACAACCCCAATAAGCAGGTTCTATCACTGTGTACTACAGATAAAAAGCCTCAGGCACAGAAGACCTGACTGTCTTTTTGAAAGTTACAACTGTTATGTTTTATCTTTTTGTTGCTTTTACCTCTTAAATTTTTGTAGCCTGTGCACTCGATTTGCCCATGGAAGTGCATCACTTGTGTATGGAGAGTGACAAAAAATACTGAGAATTCCTCTCTTTGGAACTCACTGGTCCCACTCACTCTTGGTTCTTATAATATCTGACATTTCCTGCTAAATCTTCTGTCTTCATAGCCTCCTCTTCCTCTGCTTCTTCATTACAGTTGGCATTGCTCAGGTGTTCAACCTTGGCTTGCTCTCCTTACTAGACATGCTTTCTCAAGTGGTCTTATTCGGAGTTTTCCTGTATCGCTCTGATCTGCAGACTTATACACCCAGCTGCTTGCTGGCAGCTACACATGGATGCCCCACTGGCATCTTAGAACTCAGCGAGTTCAAAAGCAAATTAATCTTCTTTCTTCTGAAAAAAACTCTTCTTCTTGTGTTCTTCATCCCCAAGCCTCCAAAGCTATGAACCCAACCAGCATCCTTCTTTCCCCTCCCTCCTTCACACAGTAATGCACATTAGAATCACTGTTTTCATCTTTTTTGTGTCTTGTACCTGGAGATTACTTTTCAAAATGACTAGGATGAAAGCCTTGGCATGTAGACTCTGAAAAGCCTCCTCAATTAACAAACTGAAGAATAAAAATTGTATGATCATTTTAACAGATGTAGGAAAAGCTTTTGACAGAATTCAACTTCTATTTACAATAAGAACTCTCCACAAAGTGGGTATAGAGGGAATATACCTCAATATAACAAAATCTCTGTAGGATAAGCCCACAGCAAACATCATACTGGTGAAAAGCAAGAAGCATTTTCTCTAAGGTCAGGAGCAAGACCAGGATGTCCATCTTGCCACTTTTATTCATCATAGTTTTGGAAGTCCTAGCCACAGCAATCAGACAAGGAAAAGAAATAAAAGGAATCCAAATTGGAATGGGAGAAGTAAAACTGTCACTGTTTGCAGATGACATGATACTATATATAAAAATTTCAAAAGACCCCACCAAAAAATAATAAATGAATTTAGTGAAGTTAAAGGGTACAGAATTTAATAGAGTAGTCCCCCACATATTAATTAATATGAGCCTTCAGATTGCAAACTTTCTAGACGTGAACATTGTTCACATATCCAGTCAGTAAGTTACTTCGTGTGTCTGGCATATATTGTCACTTGTGTGCCTTCTCTACAAGTGATCATGTTTTTGTGTGCTTTACAGTGTTGTAAAGAGTGCAGTAGTACAGTATCTTTATTTCAAACTCAGGATGTCTGAACACAAGTGTAAAACAGCAGTAAATAGCTGATTGTGTTAGTTGGGTACCTAAGCTATCTTTGTTGGACTCCAAACCAAATTGGACTTATGCTCTCAGAACAGAACTTGTTTGTATATAGGGGACTTACTGTACACAGAAATCTGTAGCATTTCCATACACCGATAATGATCATGTAAAAGAAAAATTAAGAAAAGGATCCATTTACAATTGCATCAAGAAAAATATACCTGGGAATAAATTTGACCAAGGAGGGGAAAGACCTGAAAATTCTAAGATCTTGATGAACAAAGTTGAAGACAAGACAAATAAATGGAAAGACATACCATGCCTATGGATTGGAAGAATTAATGTTGCTAAAATGTCCATACTTCCCAAGGTAATCTACATAGTCACTAACAAAATACCAGTGGAATTTTTCATAAAACTGAAATAAATTCTAAAATTTGTATGGAACCACAAAAGACCCCCAAAGCCAAAGCAATCTTGGAAAAGGACAAAGCTGAAGGTAACACATTCCCTGACTTCAGACTACACTACAAGGCTACAGTAATCAAACCATGGTTGGTACTGGCAGGAAAACAGACTCATGTATCATTGGAACAAAATAGAAAATCCAGAAATAAATTCACACTTACATGGTCGATTAATATATGTCAGAGAAATCAATAATATGTGATGGGGGAAAGACAGCCACTTCAATAAATGTTTTTGGGAATGCTGGAAAGCCACATGGAAAACAATGACACTGGACTATTTCCTGACACCATATTCAGAGGTAAAATGGTTAAACAGTCAAATGTAAGACCTGAAACCACAAAATACCTGCAGGAAAACATAGGCAAATTATTCTTTTTCTTCTTAGGTCCTAAGGATATTTTTTTAGATATGTCTCCTCAGGCAAGGGTAAGAAAAGCAAAAATAAACAAATGGGACTATGTCAAACAAAAAAGCATTTGTACAACCAAAGAAACCATCAAAATGAAAAGGCAGCCTGCTTTTTGAGAAAGATAATTTTCAAATAATATACTGTATAAAAGCTTAATATTCACATTATATCAAGAAATCATATAACCTAATATTAAAAAGAACAAGCAATCCAATTAAAAACTGCAGAGGACCTAAGCAGTCATTTCCCCAAAGGACAAAAAGATAGCCAACAAACACATGTAAAGGTTCTCAACATCACTAATCATCAGGAAAACACAAATCAAAACCAGTGCACTATCACCTGACTTCTGTTAGAATGAAAATTATCAAAAAGACAAGAAATAACTATTAATGAGAAGAACGTGGAGAAAAAGGAACCCTCATTCACTGTTGCTGGGTATGTAAATTCATGAAGCTACTGTAGAGAACAGTATGACAATTCCTCAAAAAATTGAAAATAGAAATATCATCAGTTCAGTTCAGTTGCTCAGTCGTGTCAGACTCTTTGTGACCCCATGAACTGCAGCACGCCAGGCCTCCCTGTCCATCACCAACTCCTGGAGTTTACTCAAACTCATGTCCATTGAGCCAGTGATGCCATCCAACCATCTCATCCTCTTGTCATCCCCTTCTCCTCCTGCCTTCAATCTTTCCCAGCATCAGGGTCTTTTCAAATGAGTCAGCTGTTCTCATAAGGTGGCCAAACTATTAGAGTTTCAGCTTCAACATCAGTCCTTCCAATGAATATTCAGGACTGCTTTCCATTAGAATTGAATGTTTGAATCTCCTTGCAGTCCAAGGGACTCTCAAGAGTCTTCTCCATCACCACAGGGAAACGTATCAGCTCTTCAATGCTCAGCTTTCTTTTTTTTTTTAATATATATATTTTTCTTCACATTATTGTGTTGGTTTTGCCACATCAGCTTTCTTTATAGTCCAACTCTCACATCCATACATGACTACTGGAAAAAACATAGCTTTGACTAGATGGACCTTTGTTGGCAAAGTAATGTCTCTGCTTTTTAATATGCTGTCTAGGTTGGTCCTAACTTTTCTTCCAAGGAGCAAGCGTCTTTTCAATTCATGGCTGTAGTCACCATCTGCAGTGATTTGGGGGCTCAAGAAAAAAGTCAGCCATTGTTTCCCCATCTATTTGCCATGAAGTGATAGGACCAGATGCCATGATCTTAGTTTTCTGAATGTTGAGTTTTAAAGTCAACTTTTTCACTCTCTTCTTTCACTTTTATCAGGCTCTTTAGTTCTTCTTTGCTTTCTGCCATAAAGGTGGTGTCATCTGCATATCTGATGTTATTGATATACTTCTTCAGACAATCTTGATTCCAGCTTGTGCTTCATCCAGCCCAGCGTTTCTCATGATATACTCTGCATATAATTTAAATAAGCAGGATGACAGTATTCAGCCTTGACGTGCTCCTTTCCCTATTTGGAACCAGTTTTGCATTCCAGTTCTGAGTATTTATACCAATAAAAATGCTAATTGAAAATGATGTATACACCCTTATGTTTGATGAAGCCTAATGTATAAATAGCCAAGATTTGGAAGCAACCTGAGTATCCACAAATAGATGATTGGATAAAGAAGACATGTTTTACATATACATATATGAGTATACATGTTATACACACACACACACGTTTCACCTACACACACAGTGGAATGTTATTCAGCTGTAGAAAAAGGAAAGACCCTTACTTGCAGCAGCACAAATGGACCTGGAAGGTATTATGCTAAGTGGAATATGTCAGATGAGAAAGACCAGTGTTGTATGACTGTCAGTTATGTGTGGAATCCAAAAAGCAAAACAAATGATCAAACAAAAGAGAAAAGATGTTCATTGATACAGAGAATAAGCTTGTGTTTGCTGGGGTAGGGGTGCAGGGATGATTGAAAAAGGCAATGTGGATAAGAGGCATAATCTTGCATTTCATATAAAATAAGTAATGAGGTTTAGTATACAGCATGAGGAATATATTCAGTAATATTGTAATAGCTTTGTATGGTCACAGATAGTTAGTTACTAGACTCACCAGGGTAATCATTCCATAATGTATTTAAATGTTGATTCACTATTGTATACCTGAAACATAATATTGTACATCAACTATAATATTTTAAATTTCTTTTTATAATCCCCTAAACTGAAGCCTTGATGATAGGCTTCTTTTGACAGCATTGGATGCTGACGTTTGTCACTTATCATGGTTAACAGGATTTCCTAAAACAGTTTGTAATTGTTTTAATGCACCGTTAACAGTGTGACATTCTGAACACCGTCTCTCTTTAATTTCAGCCTGTGAAGTTGAAGCGGGGAAAGTTTACCAAGTGTCCTCAAAAGAGCACATCCAGCCTTTCAAAGAAAACATGGAACAATTTATTATTCAAGGTAAATTCTGAAAAGATGCTGCACTTCCCTCCCTGCTCAGAAGAAAGGTAGAAGGCATTTTGAAAAATAGGTGTTGGTTTAAAAGGGATTATTTTTTGTATTTCCATACAAATTGTGAAATTATTTGTTCTAATTCTCTGAAAAAGACCTCTGGTAGCTTGATAGGAATTGCATTGAATCTATAGATTGCTCTGGGTAGTATACTCATTTTCACTAAATTGATTCTTCCAATCCAAGAACACGGTATATTTCTCCATCTATTTGTGTCCTCTTTGATTTCTTTCATCAGTGTTTTTAGTTTTCTATATATAAGTCTTTTGTTTCTTTAGGTAGAAATACTCCTAAGTATTTTATTCTTTTTGTTTTGATGGTGAATGGAATTGTTTCCTTAATTTCTCTTTCTGTTTTCTCATTGTTAGTGTATAGGAATGCCAGGGATTTCTGTGTTAATTATCATATGTGAAATCAATCACCAGCCCAGGGTTGATGCTGGGGGCTGGTGCACCGAGATGACCCAGGGGGAGGGAATCGGGAGGGAGGGGGGAGGGGGGTTCTGTAGGGGGAGCATATGTATACCCATGGCGGTTTCATGTCAATGTATGACAAAACCAACACAATAAAGTAAAAAAAATTAAAAAAAAATACTGTAAACTATACAAAGTGAAAAAGATAAATAAATAAATAAAATGAAAAAAAATAAAAGGGATTATTTTAACATCACAGAAAAATAAATGATGTTGTGTCATAAATCACACAGTTGTGACAGATGAGCAACTAGCTAAACATGCTGTTTTGTGGATAATATTCATTATTACTGCTTTTTAATGGCAGTAAATACAGTAGTTATTAGTCAAAATGGCATATACTTATAAAGGCATTAAAAGTTTTATGCTTTTTGTCATAGAAGGTTAGATATTCTTTAAGTTTTATCTACATGTACAACTTTAGTTCAGCTTGGTATTTGCTTTATCAAAACATTGTACTACAAAACAAAGTACATTGACGATTTTCTGATCTTTAAAACATTATATTCTATTTTTATAGGATGTATAAATACTCCTGGATATTTAACACATTTTCCCCAAGGACCATAAAA
>SRVM01027738.1:0-10255 GCA_007570785.1 Antilocapra americana
CGCAAGTCTCATCCACGAAGTGGAATCCGACAAGAGCCCCGCGCTCCAGATCACAGTTGCTTTTATACAGGCAGTTCTTTGTTACAGCGCTGGCAGTCGATGTTTGGTCAGTTTAAACTGCGCATCTTCCCTGGATGGTCCATCTCTTGGCGCGCGCGGGACTTTCTTGGCTTGTGGGGGTGTATGAGGTGAGGGTGGGGGGAGGTGTGAGGATGGGGGAGGTCTCCGGAACTAGGGCCTGCTGTATCTCACAGCAGTCTGTCACGGAAGCTGTTTTGGTTACACACTACATTCCCCCCTGTCTTCAGCTACACTGAGGAATCTTCCTCGGTGCTCAAGGCTCGGTATTGCTGTCGTAGCACCAGCAGCTGGACCGTATTAATTCGTTCCCTCACAAATTTTATGAATCTATTCATAATATAAGGTCCAAACGTAAGGAGCAACAATAGTATGATTAGAGGGCCGGTCAGGGTAGATATTAGAGTTGTCAACCATGGGGAGTTGTTAAACCATGATTCGAACCAGCCTTGGTGAGCTTCCCTTTCTTTCTTTCGCTGAGTTAGCCCCTCCCTGACCTTGGCCATAGAGTCTCTAACTACCCCAGTATGGTCTGCATAGTAACAACACTCTTCCCCTAGGGCCACACACAACCCTCCCTGCTGTAAGAAAATTAGATCCAGCCCTCGTCTGTTTTGTAATACCACTTCAGAGAGAGAGGTCAGAGACTTCTCTAGGTGGCTATGGACTCCTCTATATGGGTGAGGTCTTCATCAATAGCTGCCCTTAGGGAAGTGAGTCCTTGTCCCTGCAAGGTGAGGGAAGCTATACCAGTTCCAGCGCCTGCAATCCCCAGGCCGAGCATCGTAGCTAGCGTGATGGCACTGATGGGTTCCCTTCTATTTCTGGACAACACCTCTGACTTAGCACCTACCTCCCAGTGGGAATAGAGATCCTCTCCGGTATGGTAGAGGATCCTAGGCATTACAGCCACTTGAACACAAAATTCCCGGCTCTGGTTAAACACCCTTGTACTTAGACAGGGTGTTAACCCCGTTTGGGAGCAAATCCACCATCCACCTTCTCCCGGTATTATCCATGGGGTGGGGGCCATGTGATCATGGGCCCTAGTTTCTATACATAAAGACTTTTTTCAAGGGGAGGGTTTCCTAGGCAGACCCCTGAGCCCCATACTTCCCTTATGGTTAATCCAATTCGGCGTTCTCCCCAATGACACTGGGAGGGGCTGCTCTCCTGGGACAGACTATACGAGGTGTTTAGCCCTATAGCTTCATAGAATGGGGGTTGGGGAGTATAGCAAAGCCAGCAGGATCGAGTAGCATTGGGACTGGAGTGGTTTAAAGTGGAATATGAGGCTGTGATAAGCTGCCACAAGGGATCTGGCTGGTTTAGAGCCTTAGGGCTGGGGGTAGGGTTCAGGGAAGTCTCCGTTCCTGTTGTTACCGGGCTAGAGGTTTGCTGGCTTCGGGTTTGGCGTGTCATGTCCGGCTTCGGGGCGTCAGCTCCGCCAGGTGAGCTGGGGCCGGCACCGGGAACTTTGTTTGGGCCTACCTGGTGCACTTCTAGGGGTTCTATAGTTTGGGATACAATTAGAACGCCGCCCGGAGAATTCCAGCCGCTGGAGCTCCCATAGTTCTGAAGTCCCCACACAAGTCCCGACTTCCAGCCCATTTCTCTCTTAGCCCGATCCTGATTACACTGAACCTTTACCATTGAGATGTTTGGATGAGGTCGTTCTCGTCCATATCTCCAGTATCCGTATTGCCAGGGGCTTCCCTTTATCTCGCTCATAGGCAGCACGAAAGAGAAGTTAACTAAGTCCCGGTTCCCTACCTCCCATTTCCGCCCCCCCCCGCCCCGTCATTAGATGTTACGCATGACCAGGCCCCGCAAAAGAACTGCTGTATCCCCCACAGTTTTTCCAGTTGCTCCTGTTATGTCCGGGACAAGCGTAAAATCCCTCATACCTAAGTTGGTCACCAGGTTTTACACCTTTGATGAGCTTTGTCAAATCAAAATACAGATCTGGCCACCAGGTGTTGGGGGGGTGCACCCCAGTGGTACTGTTGAGCAGTTCTCGCGTCTGTCCATTTTGTAGTTTCCAGGTGACTCTGACGGGTTGGTGCGGGTTGGCCCTGACGGTGCTCAGTCCCAGCAGAATTTTCAGGAGAGCGCCCGCTAAGCAGACCTGGAGTCTCCTCGTCTGACCAGCTTTAGTTTCAGGGGATTGGCTGGGTGGGTTTTCACCTTCCATTCTTGTTGGGCTTTTTTTCTCTCTCCTGGCGTAGCAGGATGCACGTGGCTGTGATGCACCCAAGGTCCAATGCCGTCCACCTTAAGGGCAGTGGGGGTGGTTAGAAGGACAATGTAAGGACCTTTCCATCTAGGCTCTAAGGTTTTGGTCTGATGTCGCTTAACCCATACCCAGTCCCCTGGTGTTATTACATGAGCGGGGGTGTTCCTGGGAGGAGAGGTTTCATGGGCACCCTGAATTAAAGTCTGGATCGTCGAGTGCACTTTACCTAAGGCTATGATGGCTTCCCGAAATGCCGGGGTTTGGAGGGGAGCTTCAGGTTTTCCCTCGGGGGTAGGGAATATAGGAGGGGAAGTCCCGTACACAATCTCAAATGGGGTCAAATGTAGTCTGTAGGGGGTGTTACGCGCCCGGAAAAGAGCATACGGAAGGAGAGTCACCCAGTCCCCGCCAGTCTCTATTACCAGTTTAGCCAAAGTCTCTTTAATCGTCCGATTCATTCTTTCTACCTGGCCTGAGCTCTGGGGGTTGTATTCACAGTGGAATTTCCAATTAACCCCAGTTCCAGAGCCAGTCCCTGAATAACTCTGCTTATAAAAGCAGGTCCGTTATCTGAACCAATAGAAGCCGGCAGCCCAAATCTGGGCACTATTTCTTCTAACAGTTTCTTTGCCACTATTGCCGTGGTCTCTCTCTTAGATGGGTACGCCTCCACCCACCCTGAGAAGGTGTCTACCATTACCAACAGATAACGGTATCCATACTTGCCTGACCTTACCTCAGTAAAGTCCACTTCCCAATGCTGTCCCACTTTAGTGCCTCGATACCTTATGCCCTCATGTTGCCCCGCTGATCTCCCTGGCTTCATCAGCTGGCAGGCCTTACAGGAGTGGACGATCTCAGAGATAGTCTTCCCTTGCTGGGGAAAACGTACCCGAGCCATCTGCAGGAGGGTCTGGATCTTCCTCTCACCTAGATGTGTAGTTTGGTGTAAATGTTTGCAGAGACATACACCCAGTCCAGTTGGAAGAATCAGGTTATCTTTCTCGTCCCGGTACCATCCTTCCTTGTTGGCTGGGCGACCGGTCTTTTGTTTGATCCGATCTATATGTGTCGGGGAGTACTGTGGGGTCGGGGGAAGCGTGCCCATCCCTGGGGATGGTAGGTTTATAATCATAGTCTCAGAGAGATCACCTCTTAATGCTGCTTCCCGGGCGGCCGCATCAGCTGCCCCGTTTCCCCGGGCCTCCAGATGTTCTCCTTTTTGGTGCCCCGCCACGTGCCCTATGGCCACTGCCTGGGGCTTATGTACGGCTGCCAGGAGGTCTTGAATTTCTGGCAAGTTCTTTATCTCTTTTCCCTCTGCTGTGAGGAGCCCTCGCTCCCGGTATATTGGACCCTGGATATGCACCGTTCCAAACGCGTATCTACTGTCAGTGTAGATAGTCACCCTCTTTCCGGCTGCCCTCTCAAGGGCCTGTGTTAGGGCTATTAGTTCCTCTCTATGTGCTGACGTGCCTGAAGGCAAAGGCTCCTCCCAGACTATCCCCCCAGATTTATCTACAATCGCTGCTCCCGCTCTCCTCTGCCTGTCCTTTACAAAGCTGCTTTCATCCGTGAACCATACCAGTTCGCTGTCCTTCAGGGGTCTATCTGTCAAATCTGTCCTAATGGCAGACACATCGGCCAAAATTTCATCACAGTCATGGGCAGGGTTAGGTTCCCCCGGAACAGGCAAGAGAGTGGCTGGGTTCAAGGAGCAAGGCGTCTGGAACTGTATGCGGGGGGGCGTCTAACAGCAGAGCCTGGTAGTGAGTTAGGCGAGCGTTGGAGATCCACTTACCCGGCGGCTGCCTGAGGATCCCTTCGATGGCGTGGGGGGTGTAGACCAGGAGCTGCTGTCCATACGTCAATTTATCAGCATCGTGGACCAGAAGGGCGGTGGCCGCGATTATCCTGAGGCAGGGGGGCCACCCCGCAGCCACCGGGTCCAGTCTTTTGGAGAGGTAGGCTATGGGCCGCTTCCAGGGTCCCCACTGTTGGGTCAAGACTCCCTTCCCGACCCCCTGCTTTTCATCTACAAACAGTTGGAACGGTTTGGAGGGGTCTGGGAGAGTTAGTGCAGGGGCTTCTAATAGGGCCCTCCGAAGTTCTAAGAAAGCCTTCCGCATGGGCTCGGTCCACACCCAGTCTTTATTATCCTTGCTGCCTTCATACAGGGGTCTCGCTTTTTCTGCAAAGCCTGGAATCCACAACCTGCAATATCCTATGGTCCCCAAACTCTCTTACTTGACGTGGGGAAGTTGGCTCAGGTATCTGCAGAACCGTTGCTGTCATAGCCTGCGTGAGCCATCGTTCTCCTTGTCTGATTTTGTACCCTAGGTAGGTGACCTGCTGCTGCCCTATTCGGGCCTTTTTAGCACTCGCACGATACCCGAGAGTCCCCAGAGTCTGAAGTAGATCCCCAGTAGCCTGCCAGCAGGCTTCCTCAGTGGTTGTAGCTAACAGGAGGTCGTCTACATACTGTAAGAGTACAACGGAGGGGTGTTTCATTCGATACTCACGGAGATATTCCCCCAACGCTTCGCTGAACAAGGTGGGGGAGTTCTTGAACCCCTGGGGAAGACGAGTCCAGGTCAGTTGACCGGTTGTGGATCCATCCTTTTCTGTCCACTCAAAAGTGAAAATTTCCTGGCTCTGGGGGGCCAGAGTCAGACTAAAAAAAGCATCTTTCAAGTCCAGTACAGTATACCACGCATGACTGGGGGGCAAAGTACTCAGAAGAGTATACGGGTTAGGCACGGTGGGGTACAAGTCTATCACCCGCTTGTTAACTTCTCGGAGGTCTTGCACTGGTCGAAAATCTTTTCCCCCCAGTTTCTTTACTGGCAACAACGGAGTGTTCCAAGAGGACCGGCATTTTTTTCAAAATACCGGCATCTAGCAACCTCTGAATGTGTGGGGTGATGCCTGTCCGTGCCTCCAGACTCATGGGATACTGTCTGACTTGCACTGGGGTCGCATTGGCCTTTAATTCCACAATGATTGGGGGTCTCCTGGTGGCCAGTCCGACCCCTGCAGTCTCCGCCCAGGCTTGTGGATACTTTTGAACCCATGGCCTTACCCCCGGTGCGACGTCTGTACCAGGCTGTGGTAGATACAGTCTGTATTCATCTTTCAGGGAGCAGGACAGCACCTGGATGGGACGGCCATCCCCATCAGTGACCGATATCCCTCCTTTGGCGAAGTGGATCTGGGCGTTCACCTTGAACAAAAGGTCCCTGCCCAGCAAGGGGGCTGGGCACTCTGGGATCACCAAAAATGAGTGGGATACCCGTTGGGCCCCTAGATCTACTTGGCGCTTTGATGTCCAGCCATATGGCCTAGTCCCAGCAGCCCCCTGAACCCAGCTAACTCTTTTTGACATAGGTCCTTCTTTTTTTGTGAGAACGGAGTGCTGAGCTCCGGTATCTACCATGAAGCCCATTGGTTTCCCCTCCACATAGATGGTTACCCAGGACTCGGGAGGGGTGCCGAGTCTTGACCCCCCTAGTCACTATCTTCTCCCGTGTACAATATACGGGTCCTCGGAGGGGCTGTTTCCTGTCGTTCCCCCGTTTCATTTCTCCGGGGACACTCATTTTTCCAATGTCCCTTTTCCTTGCAGCATGCACACTGGTCTCTGTTCAGCAGAGGGCGGGAGGACCTTTCCCTAGCCTTTCTTGGACCCTCTTTATTATTCTGGGTGCCTGCGAAGAAGATACGGGCAAGCTCTTTCTGGTTCTTTCTATTTTCTTCAGCCCTGTGTTCCCTTTCTTCTGCCCTTATCCTGTCCTCTCTCTCTCTTTCTTCCCGCCTGATCCTCTCGTCCCTTTCTTCCGGTGTCTCTCTATTGTTAAAAACCCTTTCAGCGGCTCTCACTAATTCTGGCAGAGTTTGTTCTGCTAACTTTTCTATCTTTTGTAGTTTCTTTCTAATATCGGGGGCCGCCTGGTTGACAAATGCGAGCATGACTGCGGCCCGAGACTCGTCTGCCTGAGGGTCCATGGGGGTATACTGTCTAAATGCCTCCATTAGCCTCTCTAGAAAGGCTGCCGGACTCTCAGTCGGTTCCTGACTGACCAAATTTACCTTAGCCAAATTAGTGGGTCTCCGGGCAGCAGCTCGGAGGCCAGCCATCAGAGTCTGGCGGTACACTCGGAGACGCTCCCTACCTTCGGCGCGCTCAAAGTCCCACTGGGGTCGGGTCAAAGGAAACCCCTCCTCAATAACATCGGGTCGTATGGAGGGTCTCCCATCCACTCCAGGAACGAGTTTACGGGCTTCTGACAGGATTCGGTCTCGTTCCTCCGTGGTGAAGAGCACCTGCAAAAGCTGTTGGCAATCATCCCAAGTGGGGTTATGAGTAAACAAAACAGATTCTAGGAGGTCAATAAGCCCCTGGGGTTTTTCTGAGAAAGACAGGGTCTGAGTTCTCCAATTGTACAAATCACTAGTAGAAAAGGGCCAATATTGGTAGGTGCGCTCCCCGTCCTGTCTTGCAGGTACCGCCCGGACCGGCATCGTCCGTACTGTCGATGAGGGAGCGTCTGCAGCTCCCTCGTCCATCGTGCTGGGAGCTCCTCTGGTTCTTCCCCGAGTTCCTTGAGCTGGGCCCCTTTCCGGTGGTGGGGCCGAGGGTTCCGCGTTCCCTCCGTCCCCTCGTGCGCCTCCAGAAGACACTTGGGACACCTGGGGAAGTAAAGGCTGGGGAACATACGGAGGAGGTTCTACCTCCTCGTCCAGATCTATTAAGCTGGGGTACAAGGAAGACTCTTGGAGCACTGGTTGGGCGGACTTTTCTGGCACTTTGACCTTTTCTTCAGAGGTGTTCTTCGTGACTAGAACCTGTGAAACGGAAAGGGAAGCCGAAGGGGGGGCGGGGAATATAAAAGGTTTAATCCAAGGTGGCGGATTTTCTACCATATCTTGCCAAACGAGAATGTATGGCATTTGGTCTGGATGGCCATGCGGGTCGGCAGCTAGGACTTTTCCTTTAACAGCTCGGATGACTTCCAGGCTGAAGGTTCCCTCCGGGGGCCATCCCACAGCAAAAGTGGGCCATTCTGCAGAACAAAAGGTTATCAACTTTTTCTTTTTAACCAACAGAGACAGATTATGTGCCCTTGTCCTGAAATCAGAAAAACGGTCCGTCATAAGGGAAAGAGGGGTAGCAACACCTTGTCCCATGGTTACTGAATATAGAGTGGGAAACAAAAACCAGGTACACAAGACGCTGACAATGCCGGCACACACAAAGACACGGACAGACGAACACCAGACGTCGGCCTAAAACACACCAGAGGGACTCTCTCCAGCCCTTCTGTCCCTCTCCCTCCCTAGAGTTATCCTACGGAAAGGCGTCCACTGCCCATCAGATTCGAGATCTGGAGAGCAGCTCTCCTTCCCACAGGGCCACGTTTTACCCTCCAGCGCGCTTATAAAGCCAGCTGCTTTCCAGCAACGGATGCTGGGCCTCGGTCTTATGCCGGCTAGAGCCTCCAGCGCGTTCCCAAAACCAGCTGCCTTCCAGCAACGGATGCTGGGCCTCGGTCTTATGCTGGCTAGGGCGACCCCGTCGCCCTGGACTAGTCCTTCCTACCTTCCTGCGCGCTTCCAAAACCAGCTGCCTTCCAGCAACGGATGCTGGGCCTCGGTCTTATGCTGGCTAGGGCGACCCTGTCGCCCTGGACCTGACCTGACACCGGTGTTTAATTGCTTACCCCTTCTGCCAGTAGGATGTTGTTCTCCTCAGTTGATGGGATCCCGGACGAGCCCCCAAATGTTAAGTCCAAACTCCGGGTCCCAAGCCCTTGAAGAGACCAAGCCCACACAGCAATGCAAAAGCATAAAGGGGTTTATTGCTAGCCGGCTAGGGCGCAAGTCTCATCCACGAAGTGGAATCCGACAAGAGCCCCGCGCTCCAGATCACAGTTGCTTTTATACAGGCAGTTCTTTGTTACAGCGCTGGCAGTCGATGTTTGGTCAGTTTAAACTGCGCATCTTCCCTGGATGGTCCATCTCTTGGCGCGCGCGGGACTTTCTTGGCTTGTGGGGGTGTATGAGGTGAGGGTGGGGGGAGGTGTGAGGATGGGGGAGGTCTCCGGAACTAGGGCCTGCTGTATCTCACAGCAGTCTGTCACGGAAGCTGTTTTGGTTACACACTACATTCCCCCCTGTCTTCAGCTACACTGAGGAATCTTCCTCGGTGCTCAAGGCTCGGTATTGCTGTCGTAGCACCAGCAGCTGGACCGTATTAATTCGTTCCCTCACAAATTTTATGAATCTATTCATAATATAAGGTCCAAACGTAAGGAGCAACAATAGTATGATTAGAGGGCCGGTCAGGGTAGATATTAGAGTTGTCAACCATGGGGAGTTGTTAAACCATGATTCGAACCAGCCTTGGTGAGCTTCCCTTTCTTTCTTTCGCTGAGTTAGCCCCTCCCTGACCTTGGCCATAGAGTCTCTAACTACCCCAGTATGGTCTGCATAGTAACAACACTCTTCCCCTAGGGCCACACACAACCCTCCCTGCTGTAAGAAAATTAGATCCAGCCCTCGTCTGTTTTGTAATACCACTTCAGAGAGAGAGGTCAGAGACTTCTCTAGGTGGCTATGGACTCCTCTATATGGGTGAGGTCTTCATCAATAGCTGCCCTTAGGGAAGTGAGTCCTTGTCCCTGCAAGGTGAGGGAAGCTATACCAGTTCCAGCGCCTGCAATCCCCAGGCCGAGCATCGTAGCTAGCGTGATGGCACTGATGGGTTCCCTTCTATTTCTGGACAACACCTCTGACTTAGCACCTACCTCCCAGTGGGAATAGAGATCCTCTCCGGTATGGTAGAGGATCCTAGGCATTACAGCCACTTGAACACAAAATTCCCGGCTCTGGTTAAACACCCTTGTACTTAGACAGGGTGTTAACCCCGTTTGGGAGCAAATCCACCATCCACCTTCTCCCGGTATTATCCATGGGGTGGGGGCCATGTGATCATGGGCCCTAGTTTCTATACATAAAGACTTTTTTCAAGGGGAGGGTTTCCTAGGCAGACCCCTGAGCCCCATACTTCCCTTATGGTTAATCCAATTCGGCGTTCTCCCCAATGACACTGGGAGGGGCTGCTCTCCTGGGACAGACTATACGAGGTGTTTAGCCCTATAGCTTCATAGAATGGGGGTTGGGGAGTATAGCAAAGCCAGCAGGATCGAGTAGCATTGGGACTGGAGTGGTTTAAAGTGGAATATGAGGCTGTGATAAGCTGCCACAAGGGATCTGGCTGGTTTAGAGCCTTAGGGCTGGGGGTAGGGTTCAGGGAAGTCTCCGTTCCTGTTGTTACCGGGCTAGAGGTTTGCTGGCTTCGGGTTTGGCGTGTCATGTCCGGCTTCGGGGCGTCAGCTCCGCCAGGTGAGCTGGGGCCGGCACCGGGAACTTTGTTTGGGCCTACCTGGTGCACTTCTAGGGGTTCTATAGTTTGGGATACAATTAGAACGCCGCCCGGAGAATTCCAGCCGCTGGAGCTCCCATAGTTCTGAAGTCCCCACACAAGTCCCGACTTCCAGCCCATTTCTCTCTTAGCCCGATCCTGATTACACTGAACCTTTACCATTGAGATGTTTGGATGAGGTCGTTCTCGTCCATATCTCCAGTATCCGTATTGCCAGGGGCTTCCCTTTATCTCGCTCATAGGCAGCACGAAAGAGAAGTTAACTAAGTCCCGGTTCCCTACCTCCCATTTCCGCCCCCCCCCGCCCCGTCATTAGATGTTACGCATGACCAGGCCCCGCAAAAGAACTGCTGTATCCCCCACAGTTTTTCCAGTTGCTCCTGTTATGTCCGGGACAAGCGTAAAATCCCTCATACCTAAGTTGGTCACCAGGTTTTACACCTTTGATGAGCTTTGTCAAATCAAAATACAGATCTGGCCACCAGGTGTTGGGGGGG
>ML662885.1:0-14229 GCA_007570785.1 Antilocapra americana
ATGGGGCCAAAACGGTGGCTGTTGTAGGAGGACATTTCCTTAGAAACTGTTCTCTGACCACAGGAGTGAAGATACTGAGTTGTGTTGAAGTGGTGAGTTACCTGTCACAGTAAGTGACAGGAGGGGTCATATAGAGGGACAACATCCCTTTACTCTGAGGTCACATTAGCTCACATCTTGGATAAAGTCCAACCCTTGGGCTCTGAAATCATCACAAGTTCCTCAGACAATAATGAAGCAGCCCTCAGATCAGTGGTCAAAGAGAAACAGCCTAGAAGAGAAGGAAGAACCTTGAACTTTGTTCCAAAAGACACAATAGGTCTAATTCCTTCTCCTCCTTCATTATGGTAAAGTCATATTTAACCCTTTGAGAGCCTCAATTTTCCTGTCTGTCAAGTGGGATCACAATATTCGCCCTGCCTAACTTCCCAAAGTCCTGCCTATAAGGCTCTGTGCATGAAGACTGTGACCCTCTACACAAAAAATGTATTAATATTATCAGTATCAATGACAGCAGGACCGATGACGATGACACACCAGCGGGTTGGAATCCCATGTTCCACTTCTTCCCTGGGGCAGCACTTTCTGGGCTCCGTGTTTCCTCTGACATCTCTCTATAACCCTGTCTGTGCTCCCTCTGGCAGATCGATGCTGCCTCCTTAATTTCAGCCTCTGTGATGGCTGCTCCTTGTGCTTTAGTCCTCTCCATGCTGGTTTACCCAGAGGTGGAGGAGTCCAAGTTCAGATGTGAGGAAGGCATGAAACTGACCTACGGGTGAGCACAGCAAGAGGGCCTGCACAGAAGGAAGTCGGGGGTGGGCAGGGACAGGAGCAGAGTCAGGGCCAAAACAGGTCCTATATTCTCTGCCCTTCACTGTCTTTCACCAAGCCTAGCCCATCTACCATCTCAGCCACTGCCCTACCTATGGCTTACCTTGAGAAAATGCAGAATCCTAGTCTCTAATCTTATTGTCCAGTCTCTGACCAGTGGGATGTGCCTGGGGTGTGTGTGTGTGAGTGAGTGTGTGTGTGTGTGTGTGTGTGTGTGTGTGTGTGTATGTGCTGAGGAGGGAATGAAAACCACCCCGCCTCTCTACATGGCCCAAGCATCAATCACATTGACATAGTGAGTGCTGTCCTTGACTTCACTAACCTCCTAATATCTCTTCATCACAGTCTTAGCAACCTTTGTGTAACATTTAATCCTAAAAAATATATTGAAAGACAACACTTTGGACAAGTGTACTTGTGGATACAATGTGGGGCCCCAACCTCATAGCTTCCTGGAGGTCTGAGGCAGCATTGCCCTAGAGGAATGTAACATGAGTCACATGTATAATTAACAGTTCTTAGTGATCATCTTTAAAAAGTAAAACGATGATTTTTTAATAAGATGATTTTAGTAAGGTGTTTTGACTCAATATATCCAAAATTTGTCATTTTGGTGTGTATTTGATATGAAATTATTACTATTTCAGGGTGGTCCCATGGTTAAGATTCCATGCTCTCAATGTAGGGGGTGTGGGTTTGATCCCTGGTCAGGAAGCTAGGGGATTCCCAGGTGGATCAGTAGTTACGAATCTGCCTGGCAATGCAGAAGACATGGGTTTGATCCCTAGGCTGTGAAGATCCCCTGAAGAAGGAAATAGTAACCCACTCTAGTATTCTTGAGTGGAGAATTCCTTGGACCATCAGAGGAGCCTGATAGGCTACAGTGACAAAGAGTTGGAAATGACTGAGTGACTGAGCATGAACGGGTGGAGGGAACTAGGCCACTCATGATTCAACTAAAGACCACAATTGCTGCAATAAAGATCCTGTGTGTCACAACTAACACTTGGTACAGCTGAATAAACTAAGTTTTTTTTTCTTAAATTTGACAGGTATTTCATATTATCTTGTACTAAAGCTCTAAAAGCTGGTGTGTATATTGGCAACACATCTCTACTGAGATCTGCCTTCTTCCAAGTGCTTGTTAAGTTGCATGCAGCTCATGGTTTGTCTTAGATGATGTCTGTACTAGACATATGGGCATTATCCTAGTGCTTGGACAAGCATCTTTCTGGTCTCCAGGATAAACATGGACCCCTGGGTCTGACACGCTCTATCCACGTTTGAGCCTGAAGGAGAGGGAGCCCTGAACTTGTGGAGAAAGGCCTATAATGACATCTCTTTGTCCCATTGACAGAGATGCTCAAAACCTCTTAGAAGCAGCTACCAGTGGGGCTGCCTTGTTCATGAAGGTCGTGACCAACATCATGGCCAACTTGATTTCCTTTCTGGCTGTGCTGGACTTCATCAGCGATGTCCTCTCCTGGATGGGAAACATGGTGGACATCCAGGGGTTCAGCTTCCAGGTACAGTCCCTCTCGACCTGTGGAGGGGGTGGTTCTGGCCAGTGGCGACTGTGGGTGGACGCCCACAGAGCCCAGATCAACCCCAGTCCCAGTGGGTCCTCTTGCCTTGTGCCTCAGCTCATCTGCTCCTACTTCCTGCGGCCAGTGGCCTTCCTGATGGGCATGGCCTTCGAGGACTGCTCGGTGGTGACAGAGCTGCTGGGGATGAAGCTGTTTCTGAAGGAGTCTGTGGCGTATCAGGGACTTTCTGAGTACAAACAGCGCTGCCTTGCAGGCAGTGAGGAGTGGGTTGGCTCCAAAAAGCAGTGAATCTCTGTGAGTGTCCCTGTCCCCTCACTTGGTCAGGGCATGATGCAGCTGTCCCCGTACAGGCCTGGCTGAGACACACAGAGGTGGTGCTCAACCTCCCACATCTCATTGCCATGGGCAGCAAGACAGCTTCAGGCTTCACTGCCATCTTTCTCAAAGTCCCTCTATCTCTTGGCTTCCCTGATGGCTCAATTGGTAAAGAATCTGCTTGCAGTGCAGAAGGGTTGGGAAGATCCCCTGCAGAAGGGAAAGGCTACCCACTCTAGTATTCTAGCCTGGAGAATACTAGAATAGTCCATGAGGTCACAAAGACTCGGACATGAGTGAGCGACTCTCAGTTCATTTCACTTCTCTCTCTCTCTCGAAGATATCTGAACTCCAGCTGTAGACAAGCTACCATCCTGTGGCCTTGGAAAAGTACTGCACCTTGCCTCTTCTGTTGGAAAACCAGTGTCATACCTGCCACCACTACCCCCAAAGGAATGGGTGTGAAACTCCAATGAGGAGCTAAGAGAGAAAAACAGAAAGATCTCACCACATTAATCTCCAATATATGGAATTCAGCTCAGGGGTTCGTTTGTGCAGTTAAGAATTAAAAAAAAAAAACCTGTAAAAGCTTTCTAAAGTGACACTTTCGAAAAGAATAACAGCCAATGTAACATGTTTAAGAATCAAAAAATTACCCATCATATCGTCATCCCCAAATGACAGCTATTATAATATATAGTCAATTATATCTAATTGTACGATAGTAAATGTAAACATAATAATATATTATCTAATTTTACCGTTTGGCTTTTATACTCAGTGCTGAAATGAGTTGGTTTTGCCTGAACTTTTCCCTCTAAGAAGATTGTTTCCAGAGGAGATTTTCAAGATGTGGGATGATTGACTTGTATGGCATGAATCCTTGTATGTGTGCTGCCAGTAACTTTTGCAAAGGGTTATAAAAACTGAAACCACCCCAGCTCTGCCTGTGAGCATTGATTTCACTACACACTGAACAAGCAGAGCAGCCTCTTTAAAAAAGAAATATTGCTACTTTAATGGGCAAATAATAATATCTCATTGTTTTAATGTGTGTTTCCTGGGTTACTAGGAGCTTTTAACATAAAATATATTTTGTGTCTTTGAAATTATTTTTTAATGATTAAGAAATGTACTCTTTAGGTTTTTTAAAGGTTTATATGGAGTAAAAAGCTCAGGTTTCCCCACACTCCTAGTTTTAGCTCCAGTATCACTGTCTTCTCTAGGGGCAGTGGCAGTATGTACCTGTGGGCTTCCCTGGTGGTTCAGCAGTAAAGAATCCACCTGGAATTCAGGAGAAACAGGTTTGATCCTTGGATTGGAAAGACCGCCTGGAGGAGGAAATGGCAATTCTCTTCAATATTCTTGCCTGAGAAATCCCATGGACAGAGAAGCCTGACAGCATACAGTCCATGGAGTCTCAGACTGAGACATGACTAAAGTGACTGAGCACACACATACTCATGTGCCCTCAGGATCTTTTTCAATGAAATTCATTACTTCAGCAAGTATTTGTTGAGACCTCTGAGTTGCCGGGCCTTCTGCTGGGCACCAGAGATAAAATGGGGAAGTAGACAGTCATGGTCCCTGGTGACATGAAACTTACATCTCGTGAAAGACACAAGAAAACAAAGGAATACAAAATTTTAAACCACAATCTGCAGTAAATTCTACGATGGAAACAATAAAAAAGAATCAGGGATGGGGTCTATCCTTGACTAGATAGGACTGACTGGACAGGGGAGGCCTACCTAGTCAGTGGTTAAGACTCTTCACTTCCACTGAAGGGGTCTCAGGTTCTATCAAAGGACAGGGAACTAAGATTCCACGTGCCACCCATTGCGGCCAAAAAAAGGCTGCCCTGAGATGGATATTTAGACCAAGACTTGGAGGGAGGAGCAGAGGCCAGAAGAAATGGGGACTAGCATTCCAGGCAAAGAAAGAGGTACATGCAAAGGCTCTGAGGTTGTCCAAAACACTGGTTTGGAGAAGTGAGAGAAGTCCACTTAGAACAGGTGTTAATTGTAACAGGGTGGCCCAGGCCAAAGAACAGTTGGAAGTCGCTGAAAATTTGACTTCTTACATTTTAGCAGTAGTTGGGCTGCTGTCTGGAGGGTGATTGTAGGTGAGTAAGCAGAATGCAAGAAACTTAGTGTTTTCAATCAATGTATAAAAGTCTGTATGTTATAAAGATATTAACTCTTTTTCATTTTCTTTTTAAACATTTTGGCCACACCATGCATCATGTAGTATCTTAGACTTACAGTTAGGAATCAAACTTGGACTGCTTGCATTGGAAGCATGGAGACTTAGCCACTGAACCATCAGGAAGTTCCACATTTTTTACATATATTTTTCCTGGTTATTTTTATTTTTGTTTCCCTTCATTCCATATTCAGAAATTTTGGTGTGAGGTATGGGTCTAAGCCTTTTTATTCCCCCCAAATTGTTCCATGTTGGATGTTAGTACTTCTAGGAAATTACACAAGTGTTCACAGCAAAAGGGAAAGAGAGTTACATTGCTTACATACCTACTCTAGGGACTTCCTTGATGGTGCACCAGTGAAAGACTCCATGCTTCCAATGCAGGGGCATGGGTTCAATACCTCTTTGGGGAACTAAGATTACACAAGCTGTGTGGTCTGGCAAAAAAGTTAGAAATCAAATAAGAATAAAATAAAATCTGAAATTAATATATAAAAAGAAATAAATACCTACTCTATGCCTAGTTCTTCCTATATATGACATGATCTCTCTGACAGTCCTCCCAGTTGGATACTGTTATTCCCACATTCCTGATGGAGATTCTGAAATTTAGGTTCCACCCTGGGTCGGGAAGATCTCATGGAGGAAGGAATGGCAACCCATTCCAGCATTCTTGCCTGGAAAATTCCATAAACAGAAGAGCCTGGGGGGGGGCACAGTCTATGGGTCACAAAGAGTCAGACATGATTGAAGTGACTTAGTGTGCCTGGGGTGGTTTGAGCACATCCTTGTGGGAAGCACATCACCTCTCATCTTCTGCCTTCTCAGGTCAGAGCAGAAATGCTCACAACATTTGACCTCTGCAGGTTCCCCAACTTCAGCTCTATTGGGATCATGCTGGGAGGCCTGAGTGAGTCCTAGAGGGGCCTCCCCAACTTCCTATAAAGGGCAGGGTTTGCAGCAGGGGTTGGTCTCCAGTTCTGGCTCTCAGATACCTACAACTTCCAAGAGATCTGTATGCCTCAGTTCTCCTCTTGGTCTAAGGCAGAGCCTGAACAAGGAGGTCATGGAATTCCCTCCCAACCCTGGAATTTCATGATTTCTCTGCTGCTCGGCTGGCCCAGGGCCCTAGTAGGGGTCTGGAGGCATGGTGTTGGCTGCCCGGCTGAAGCTTTGACCTGCCAGTTCCCATACCCACAGTGGACAGATAGGCCCTGTGGGGCCTGGGGAGGAAGGCTCTATAGAACTATTAGCTTTTTACAAAAAAAAAAAAAAAACTGTTTCACCCTTCACAGTCCCCTGCCTAGTGGTGCAACCATTCTGTTTTATTGAAAAGCTAACTGAGCTGTGCAAAAGTGAAATGTGAGCCGAGTCACTCAGCTATAAAGTGGCTGTTAACAGTCACTGTGTTATTCGTGCAGTCGTGTCTGACTCTTTGCAACCCCATGGACTGCAACCCATCAGGATTCTCTGTCCGTGGAATTATCCTAGCAAGAATACTGGAATGGGTTTTCATTCCCTTCTCCAGGGGATCTTCCCAACCCAGGGATACAACCTAGGTCTCTTGCATTGCAGACAGGAGCATTCTTTACCATATGAGCCCCCAGGGAATCCTAATAAATGGCTGGAACCTGTGCTTAATCATGGGTCTGCCTGACTCCAAACTCAATGTTCTTTCCCTACACCTGCCACTGATGACAAGTGGGGGAAGTGTGGAACGCTATCTAGTCAGTCCAATGAGGACTCTCAGATTCAACAAGCATCAGGAGGGCAGTGTCTATTCCTCTGCTCTCCCAGAAGAGGAAGGCTGGTAAGCAGACAAAGCCAGAGGGACCTGTGGAGTCCTGGATCTGAGCCCTCCTGTCCTCCTGCAGCATCCATGGCTCCCCAGCGGATGAGCAACTTCTCTGAGATCGTGCTCCAGGCACTCTGCCCGGGGGCCTGGGTGTCTCTGGTGAACGCCTGTGTGGCCAGTGAGTACAGGCCTGGTGGCCTCAGTCCAGGGCTAGGCAATGGGGCCTTGGCCTCTCTGGCAATCATTGGGTAGGGTTGAGGGGGATAGTAATGGGCTAGAGCCTGCCCACTAGCTGCTTTCTCAGCACAGGCATCCTCTATATGCCTAACCGACCTGCAGTGGACTTTGTGTCCCTCCTGAACACGACCCTCAACAGCAGCAGCCTTGAGGTGTATCAGTGCTGCCACCAGGCCTTCCATGGGTGAGTGACTGGGCCAGGAGGCCACGGGTTGGGTGATTACAGTGATGGGGTGCAGAAACTTGAGTACATGGTGTGGGGAAGGCCTTTGGTACCAGAGCAAGGGTGGAGAAATGTTACGGCTGTGGCTGATGTAACCAAGAACAAAGGAAGTGGGGCTTGAGGACCAAACTTAGAAGAAGTTTGGACCAGAGACATGGAGCAACTTCCCTGAAGTCGCTCAGCCTTTAGTGTCAGCAGAGCCCATTCCTGGAGTGCAGATTATAGCTTCTGCTTCTTTTCATCACCAGCACGAAGTTCAGCCTAGAGGCCCTGGACAACTGTTGTCAATTCTCTAATCACATGATTTTGTATAGAGGGGATAGAACGTCTCTGTGTCTTCCAGGTGTTATTCTCTCCCAGTAAGCAGCTGCTGCCACCCTTCTCTCTCCAGACCCCCCTATCCTGTGGGACGCCACAGGGCTTATACCACCTCAGGCACAAATCAGGAAGGGTGACCGGGGACTGGGTGGAATGAGGGGTGCCCCTCTTCCCTCACCTCCTTTTTGCTCTTGCATTTCCTCCCTCCTCAAATGTAAATGTTCAGAATCACCTCTGGATCCTCTCTCCTCTCTGTCTGCCCTGCCCTGGGTCAACCCTGTTTGCCACCCCTTCTTCTCTGGGGCCCTCAGCTCTGGCAATTCACTGGCCTTCTTCCCTTCTCCTCTCTTGGCACAGGAATCTCGCTGTGGCTTAACCCCTGTCACATGGCTTTTCCTGGAGATGCTTTCCACCACTTTCATAGACTCCCCTACTGCCCGCCACTACAGCACTTTCCAGACTGGTGGCCTGTGTAGCACTGTCCTCCAAGGTATGCAGAGGTTTCCATGATCCTCTAGGTTTCGGAAACACTGGGCTAAATAAAGTTAGGATTTTTTGGTTTTGTTTGTCTTTCTCGCTGTGGACTTGTCAAAGCTTGATGTGGCTATAAGAGGAGACATTTTCCAAATTTGGCTGTAAGAATCTTTTTGATGGACGCATCTTTTAGTTGAGGATCCCATGGGAAACAATCTGGGAAATATTGGTTGATGTTCTGACTGCTTTACTCTACATAACTATCACCTTTGTAGATCTTTACAGAGCACTACATGTCAGTACACTGTTCTCAGTGATTCATAGTTTGTAACTCAGTCCTTACCACAACCCTATGAGGCAGGTACTGTTGTCATCCCTAGTTGAAGGACTAGAGTTCAAAGAGGTTAAGTAAGTTGCCTAATGTGGCACAGCTGGGAAGAAGAAGTCAGGACTTGATCCCCAGTCATCCAGTTCCACCAGCTATAGTGCCTGGTCTCTCCACTAAGCTGCTAAGAGCTCAGTTGTCTGACTTGCCCTATGCCCTCTGATTGCCTCTTCTCCCCATCTCCATCCCTCTGCTCCAGCACGTCAGGCATCTGCTGTCTTTTCTGTGCCTCTGAGCCTTTATTTTGGGAGTTCCTGTCACCCAACATGTCCTTCCCAATGCTCCTTGCACTCTGTCCTCATTTCCTTAGCAGCTTTGGCTGCTGGGGCCTGCAGGGTGCTTGTGCCCCACATTGGCCATGGGGCACCTGACCCCTCACCCACCTCTGTTGTATAATGCTCCCCAGCTGGGGCCTGAGGCAGAGGCCCTGCTGGTAAATAATTACCCTGCTCTGTCAAGTACCTAGGCTCTACGGGGTGCTGGTCTCACTCCTTGTGACCCCCATGGGCTGGCCCTAGGTCCTTTCTGCAGGGCCCATGTCCTTGCCCTTAGCTCTGCACAGCAGAGTCAGTGGCCTGACTCCCATGCCCCAGGTCAAGGCTCTTTCCTGCTCCCTGCAGCCCCGACTTCCCTTGAGCTGTCACAGGAGGCCCTCCTGACTGGACATCACAGCTGTCTCTTAGTATCTGGGCGCCACCCCTCTCCAACCTCCTTTCCTGGACCACCTGTGCACACATCACCTGTCCAGTTACATTCCCGGGAGGACTATTGGCCCCTCAGAGACAGGACTCAGATGTTTCTCTGTCCTCATGGTGCTCAGCACAATGCCAGGCCTGTGAAAAGCGGGGGTTTCCCAGGTGGCACTAGTGGTAAAGAACCCATCTACCAATGCAGGAGACTTAAAGATACACAAGCTCGATCCCTGGCTTGGGAAAATCCCCCTGGAGGAGGGCATGGCAACCCACTACAGTATTCTTGCCTGGAGAATCCCATGGACAGAGGCGCCTGGCAGGCTAAAGTCCATGGGGTCGCCAAGAGTTGGACATGACTGAACCATCTTAGTACATATTGAGCACACATTGTCAAAGGTGTTAAATGAGTATTTATGGAACTGAATTCACCTTCTGTCAGACACACTAGCATGCATGCTGTGCTATACCTGTATAGACTGTTTTGAGCTCAAGAGCTTTTCTGACCGAGGGGAATCCTTGGTCATCTGAGCAGCAGACTCTTACCATCTCCTCCACTCACCATGGTCCTTCTTCTTTTTCTTGCACCTTCAGAAGCTGGGAGACCATTGAGGGTGGGACTGCAATAATACACTGCTTAGAGAGGAGGTGCCTGTGCTGGTACCAGCTGCCTGTTCCTCAATCAGTACATTGCAGTCATTCAGTCATGTCCTACCATTTGCGATGCCATGGACTGCAGCATGACAGGCTTCTCTGTCCATCACCAACTCTTAGAGCTTACTCAAACTCATGTCTGCTGAGTTGGTGATGCCACCCAACCATCTCATCCTCTGTCGTCCCCTTCTTCTCCTTCCTTCAATCTTTCCCAGCATCAGGGTCTTCTCCAATGAGTCAGTTATTTGCATCAGGTGGCCAAAGAATTGGAATTTCAGCTTCAGCATCAGTTCTTCCAAGGAATATTCAGGACTGATTTCCTTTAGGATTGACTGGTTGGATCTCCTTGCAGTCCAAGGGACTCTCAAGAGTCTTCTCTAACATCACAGTTCAAAAGCTTCAATTCTTCAGCACTCAGCTTTCTTCACCATCCAACTCTCACATCCGTACATAACTACTGGAAAAGCCATAGCCTTGACTAGATGGACCTTTGTTGGCAAAGTAACATCTCTGCTTTTTAGTGCTTGTGCATAATTGAACCCTAAGCAGCAGCTTCTGGGTCAGGATTGGCCTGGATGCCTCCACATAACCTACCAACAGTCAGAAAAGGCATTGCTAATCAATCACAGCATTCCTCGCATTAAATCCAAATAGGTCTTCAGAATCTGGATGAGCTCAGGTCTGGATGAGCCTACCACCAAGTGATTTGAGGTGCCTTTACCAGACCTTAGACTTTCCTGGTGGCTCAGACAGTAAAGCATCTGTCTGCAATGCAGGAGACATGGGTTCAACCCCTCGACTGGGAAGATCGCCTGGAGAAAGAAATGGCAACCCACTCCAGTATTCTTGCCTGAAAAAGCCCATGGACGGAGGAGCCTGGTAGGCTACAGTCAGTCCGTGTGGTCACAAAGAGTCAGACATGACCAAACGACTTCTCTTTCTTCCACTTTACCAGATTCTAAGGACCCAGATTGATCTTGTATCTCTGGCCTGAAAAAGTCTCAGGCTTTGTGAAACACTCTAGAAATCAATGAGAACAGGGTGTCCACGTGGTTAAGGCCGAGGGGTTAAGCTGCTTCTTCACTGTGCTCTACATGCATCAATTCAAATTCCACCTTCATCAGATATGTGTTTTGGGTCTTCCCTGGTGACTCAGATGGTAAAGAATCTGCCTGCAACTCAGGAGACCTGGGTTTAATCCTTGGGTCAGGAAGATCCCCTGGAGGAGAAAATAGTGACTCACTCCAGTATTCTGGCTTTGGAAATCCCATGGACAGAGGCTATAGTCCATGGGGTTGAAAGGAGTTAGAGATGGCTGAGCGACTAACACTTTCCCTATAAAATCAAAGGGAGTTGAAGCAGAGAGGGATCCTTGCAAGGAATGAATAACATGAAACTATTTTGTCCACTCCAGGTTTGTATATTGCTTGTTTATTCAGTCAAGGAACGTGTATTGAGTACCTAAGATCTTACTTGGCTTGATTGGGCTTCCATAACAATGTACTGAAAACCGCGGGAGGCCAGATGTCTACAGTTAGGGTGTCTGCATGATTGGCTTCTGATGAGGTCTCTATTCCTGATTTATATACACCACCCTCTCACTGCGTCCTCATACAGCAAAGAGAGACAGCATCTCCCTGGTTTCTTTTAATAAAGGCCCAAATCCCACCCATCATGGGAACACCACTCTCAATATTTTATCTAAACCTGGCTTACTTGCAAAGGTCCCCATCTCCAAACACTGTCACACTAGGGGGTTTAGGGCTCCAACATAGGAATCTAGGGGCACACAGTTCAGTCTGTAATACATACTATGTGCTGGACTGTGAGCTAGGTAGGGGGACAGTGGTGAACCAGGTTGTGTAATGAGCTACAAAGCAAGAAGAGGATCCACTGTGAAGAGAAGTCCCAGCAGAGTCTGGGTGGAGATGGCTTCTGGGGAGGATTCCTTGAGAGGAGGGAAGGGAAAAGTGACTCCAGTGGGGCTGGTGGGGTGGGTACACAATTGTGGCCTGACTAATGGCATTTTCTTAAAGTTCTTAATATATTATTAAGTGAAAATAATGCAAGAATAGGATTATACAAATTTCCATTTAGTTTTTTATATATTTTAACACAATACACTCTAGTATTAGGTTATCTGCAAGATAAGGACAGGATTTTTTCCCCAACTAAAGCCCAGGTCAATAATTTCAAAAAAAGTTTCTATTTATACCAAATATTTGAAAGCACTGAATCCTCATCACTAGACCACCAGCGATATATCAAATATTTGAACATGCTTGTATGTTTTTACATAAATTAGATTTCTTGAATTATGCAGATTCTGTGTTTTTCTGTACTTGGTGTGATATCAATACAAACACAGGGGGTATATATAACTTTTTAAAAATTGATTTTATTGAAGTATAATTGATTTGCAATGTTGTGTTAGTTTCCCATGTATAGCAAAGTGATTCAGTGTGTATGTGTGTGTGTGTGTAGTTTGCATCTGCTAATCCCAGACTCCCAATCCATCCCTTCCCTATTCCTCTTCCCCCTTTGCAACCACCAGTGTTCTCTATGGCTGTGAGTCTGTTTCTGTCTCATAGATAAGTTCATTTGTATCATATTTTAGATTCCACATATAAGTGATATCATGTGGTATTTGTCTTTTTCTTTTTGACTTACATTGTTGAGTATGATAATTTCTAGGTCCATCCATGTTGCTCCAAGTGGCATTAGTTGTTTTTGTTTATGGCTGAGCAGTATTCTATCATATATATATATATATATATATATATATATATATATATATATATGTGTGTGTGTGTGTGTGTGTGTGTGTGTGTGTGTGTGTGTGTGTGTGTGTGCATGCATGCTACATTTTCTTTATCCACTACACTGTTGATGTAAATTAAGGTCGTTTCCATGTTTTGCCTATTATAAATAGTGCTGCTATTAGATAGCAAGTTCAGACAGTAGAGAATTCATCTGCAAATCAGGAGATACAGATTCAATCACTGGGTTGGGAAGATCCCATGGAAAAGGAAATGGCTACCCACACCAGTATTCTTGCCCAGAGAATTCTACCACGGACAGAAGAACCTGATGGGCTACAGTCCATGGGGTTGCAAAGAGTTGGGCACAACTAAGCAACTAATACTTTCATGAGCATAGCAGGTATGTATATCTTTTCAATTATCCATAGTGGTTGCACAAATTTATATCCCCACCAATAATGGAAGAGGGTTCCCTTTTCTCAAGACCTGCTCCAGAATTTGCCATTTGTAGGCTTTTTAATGATGGCCGATATGACTGGTGCATTCATTGTAGTTTTGATTTGCATTTATCTTAACAATTAGTGATTGGGTGTCTTTTCATGTGCCTGTGGCCCTCTGTATTTATCATTTTAAATTTAGCTCTGGTGAGATGGCCTGGTCAGGGACTCCTCTTATTCACATGACTATCTGAACGACTGCATTTGGAGAGGGCATAAGAGTCAACATCTGAAGCCCTTTCAGGACTTGAGGCTCCTGCCCCCCTCCTGCTGCTCCCTGCATGTGCCTGACCACGAGTGAAAGAAATTGAAAGGGCTTTGCTCATAGAAAGGCCTGGATACCCAGAGCATGGTGCGAGCAGGCCTTTCCTAGGCAGGGCTGGCTGTGGCTGCCCATGGAGCTGACTGAAGATAGGAGTTGACCAAAGCCAGGCTCAGAGCAGCAGAGAGTGCTGCCCATGGAGGCACCACAGAGGGACTGTCCTGCCTTTGGAGAGAGGCAGTGAGAACAGCATGCCCGGTAGGGAAAGTCACTGCCAAAAGGTTCCAGGATGGGACCTGGATAGCTACCCATTGTGGGGGTGTCCAGGCCTCACACACATCTGGGACCAAAGGGCAAATGCAGGGAGGGTAAGGAGAAAAGGGCAGCCTGGAACACCAGAGGCTGCATGAGGTCACACAAAATGGGGTCCCCTCTGTGCTGGAGACCATTTTCTGCCCAGCCCCATTTCATCCTGGACCAATCCTTGTAGAAAGGGCAATATAAGTGAATTACTGGAAAAATAATAATAATAAAGGCATCTTTATTATTCAATTCAAATAACATAAGATTACTCTGTCAACTTGCTATGCAGTTTCTGAATGTCACTTTCAACATCTATACGTATGTTAATGCAGACCCCAAAGCAGATGTGGACTACATCAGTCCATGCTGTGAATAAATCTGTCCTATATCATTTTCAGTTCTTAATGAAAACTCTTCAGAGCATTTTCTCCTCAGATGATTTGTTCTGCATTTAAGACTCCGTAAGGGGAACTGGGGAATGGCCATGGGACTCAGGCTGGAATCCATGAAACCCACCTTTCATATGATAGCATGCATGAAAAATTGGAAGGACCATAAAAGAATTCCAAACAATGTATGCAAATGCTCCCCACTCAAGCAGTGAAGCGTTACCCCCACCTCTTAAGGGTGAACTATGCTTAGTGATGTTCTTACAAAGGGTGCAGTATGGAAGCAGGGGAACAGGAAAGAAACCTTGCCACAGAGAAGCCTGGTAAACACTTAGCCAGGTGG
>ML662885.1:14239-38357 GCA_007570785.1 Antilocapra americana
CAAGTCAATTAGAAGCAGGGAAGCTCTGAGAAACTCTCATAACCTCAAGAAGCCAAAGGGAACATGTGTACCACAGTTGGTTGATATTTATCCCCCTCAAAAGCTATGTCCAAATGTCAGCCCTCAGTACCTGTGAATCTGACCTTCATTGGAAATAAAACTTTACAGCTGTAATTAGGTTAAGGACCTTAAGATGACATTATCCTGGATTTAGTGTGATCCCTAAATTCAATGACTGGGTGTCTTTATAAGAGAAATGAGGGGGGAGTTTGAAGCACACAGGCCCAAAGATGCACAAAGAAGGTCATATAAAGATGGTCACAGAGATCAGCATCTCGCTCCAAGTTATAGCCCACACAAAGCCAAGGAGTACCTGGGGCCACCAGAAGCTGGAAGAGGCATGAAGGGTTCTCCCTAAGAGACTTTGGAGGAAGGGTACTCTGCACAATTATGACTTTTCCTTCTGGAACTCCAGACAATATATTTACATTTTCAGCCACTAAATATGTGGTGATTTGTTCCAGAAACCCTAAAAAACTTATCCAAGTATCTTGCATGTGATCCTAGAGTGGAAAAATTACATTATTGAAAAACACATGAAATCCAAATATAGTGTGGAGTATAAGTTAAAAACATTAATATTTCTCTATTAGTCGTGATAATAGATCATAGTAACTGGCAGAGGAAACTGGGTGGGAGGACCTATAGGATACATGGGAACTCTGTTATTTATACAGTCTTTCTGTAAATCTAAAAGTATTTTAAAATTAAAAAAATTTAAACTGCATGGGTTGGACTTCCGTGGTGGCTCAGTGGTAAAAAATACATGGACCAGTGCAAGGAACATGAGTTTGATCCCGGGTCTGGGAAGATCCCATATGCCACAGAGCAACTAAGCCCATGTGCCACAAATACCAAGCCAGAAACCTAGAGCCTGGGAGCTGCACCTACTGAAGCCCCGCCCCCCCCAATCTTTGACCCTGTGCTCTGCAATAAGAACAGCCACCACAATGAGAAACCCTTGCAACTAGAGACTAGCCCCCTCTTGCTTCAACCAGAGAAAAGATCATGAAGCAATGAAGACCCAGAACAGCCAAATAAACAATTGCATGGGAAACATCCTGCATGGATACAGATTTTTTTTTAACTTGTAATTCAGCCCCGCGGTATCTCTGTCCTAGACAATGCTTGTTCCAGCTGGCAACCCATCAGGGTCTGTGAGTCAATCAGTGGGCCCCAATTGCTCTTTTTCCATTGATTCATCCTGCTCTAACCTCTGTTGACCCCTCACTTTAATTCAAGCGCATGCCTTCAGATGAATATGAAGTAGTCCTGGCCTCTTTACAACCACATGGAGAACATCATCTGCTTGAAATTACTAAAGAGTCAGAATTGGTGAGCCCTGAGTTTGGACAGGATTCTGTATATCATTTTGAAGCTGTCTGCCCCTTCCAACTTTTCTGAGAATTTTTATACCCACAGTGTAGATGGTCTCTGTCATCAAGGAGATTTTACATTTGAATCACGAGACTCCACCCCCATGACCATTGTAGATTGAATCAGGACTGAACATGTGACTCCAGTCAAGCTAATCTAGTCATGTCAATGGTGTCTCAGATTGTGGGGAAAGAGATCAAACTAAAGAAAAAAAAAAAGAAAGAAACAGAGTTCAGAGGTGAGTCATCACAGTGGGCATGGCTTGGAGTTGATTTCATTCCCCCCCTCCTGCAGCCTTAGTGCTCAAATTTTCCTTGGATTCGATGAGAGCTGAATTCTTTCCCAAATCCCCCTCTTATCTGAGCTAACCAAGAAGGTTCTGTTTACTTTTAAATCAAGAGGACGCCTTCTAGGTATACCATATTGTTCAGCTCCTAATTCTGCTTGAAATCAAGAGTTCATTGTCATCTTCTTGCATACCATTCAAATAAGAATCTCACTACTTCTCCAGGCAACCCATCTCATATGGGACAACTCCACTTCTCCGAAGGTTCGTTTTGATTCTGCATCAGAAAGTGTTCCTTTTGTATCCCATTTTTGCCATTCTGGACTACTCAGAACAAATCCAATCATGTGTGTGCCTTTATTGTTCCCCCACCCACCCACTGCCAAAGTCAAAGTAATACTTGTGCATCGGTTTAAAAAAAAGAGATCACATTTTATATAAACCTTATGGAAATGGTCTACTCTCTCTCCACAAGACAGCCTTCTGACAGCTCAAAGATGGCAACCTTCCAGTGTTCTTTTTTGAGCTGGGAACATTGACTTCTTTCAGTTGTTACTCACATAGGACGGAATAGTCTCAGAAGTTTCCCCAGACTTGATTCACAGTTGTTCTTCCCTGATGTACAAACAGCTCATGAGTCATGAGCAAGTTCAAGATTGAAGCAAGAACGCAGGGTGGTAAATAAAATCTCATGGGTGTAACCAAGAGGATGTGCTGGGGCAAAAGAGTGAATATAGACTTGGGAGGGTGTTTGAAGGCGGCAGACCTCATAGGATGGAGGAGTGTTAAGAAGCTACATGCCTGCTTCAGAAATTCTAAGAGCTGGAAGCTTGTGTGTTGAGAGTAAAACACCAGGAGGAATTTTCATGGAGGGAGAGAATGGAAGGAAGTCCTGACCCAAATCAAAAAGGGGACCAGAGCTAGGATATGAATGGTGTGGATGAGACATTCTCTACTGGGACATCTCTTAGGATTCCTAACTACCCTCCATCCAGGGTACAACAAGTTCCTAACTTGCCTGGGGAGTGATTTCCATTGCAGAGGGGCAGGGGAAGTGCTATTTTTGAATCAAATTCTGACAAAGACATGGAATGGTAATGTGAGAGTAACTGTCCACAGAGAATTTGTGAGTGGAAGCAAAGGAGAATCTGGCATAGGCAGGCACTGATTCCACCCTTGAAAATACAGCCATTCAGGAAGAAGTCAAAATGTAAGGCTGTTTTTTTCTGTAGTAAAATATCCCAATGAGAAAAGTAAGGCAGAAGGGACAAAAGAAATCATCATGGTTATAAGTCAATATTTGGGCAAACTATGGGAGATGGTGAGGAACAGGGAGGCCTGGCATGCTGCAGTACATGGGTCGCAAAGAGGTGGGCAATACTTGGGGACTGAACAACAGCAACATAAATGAATATCAGGAACCTAGCTTACAAGAGTTTAAAAATAATGGTCACCAAAATCTGACCAAAGAACACATGATCCAGTGTATGAAAGATGGCCTACCTGCAGTCTTTAGTTTCCCGACCACTGCTTTAGATAAAGGGATGCACACTCCATGTCCCTGATACATTTCACAGCTTTGCTCCAAGCCTGCTGGAACACAGATTTGAAGGTGAGCCCTCTTAGATCATGGAGGCAAAAGCAACAATCTAGGAATGGGGCAGCCACAAGTTAGAAGGAGCCTGGGCCCCACAGGTCTTTGTAGAGCAAGATTGCCATTACAGTGCAAACTTTATGTGAGTGAAGAAGAATATATATGTTGTACATGTCTTATATGAGGTCTCTGTTATACACATCCTGCCACTGGACAAGAAGAGCAAGACAGGCAGGAAGAAAGAGCAACTTTGCCTTTTCCCTGTGGGGTTCTTGATGAACAAATGGGAAACAAGACCAAATGGAAGGAACTTCCTGGTTGTCCACTGGGCTTCCACTGCAGGGGCCAAAGTTCAATCTCAGTTCAGGATACTAAGATCCTATAGGCTTCCCAGTGCAGCCAAAAATATTAATAAATATAAAAATGAAAGAACAAGGAAGAGGTAAACTTATGAGGACTGTTTGGAACAGATTTCAAATTCTCCTATAATTTTATGTGCTCTTTGACTTCTCTCCAAACAGTCCCCTTCCATATATTTTCAAGATGGGGCTAATTTTTCTTTTACTTTTTATTCATTACTTTACTTTTCAACTATACCTTACAGCTTGCAGGATCTTTGTTCTCCAACCAGGAATTAGACCTAGCTTGTCAGTGAAAGCATCAAGTCATAACCACTTGGTCGCCAGGGAATTCCCAAGATGGGACTGATTTTTTGTATAGATGAAGGAGACAGGCAATTGGAGGAGATCACGACCCACTCCAGTATTCTTGCCTGGGAAATCCCATGGGCAGAAGAGCCTCATGAGTTACAGCCCATGGAGGTACAGAGAGTTATACACAGCCGAGCAATGGAGCAGACACAAGATAGGCAATAAGGAGAGCTTGTGTGTCCAACTTTTTGCGAGCCCACCAGGGTCTTCTGTCCATGGGATTTCCCAGAAAAGAATACTGGAGTGGATAGCCATCCTCTTCTCCAGGAGATCTTCCCCACCAAGAGATGGAATCTTGGTCTCCTGCTCTGCAGGTGGATTCTTTAGCATCTGAGCGGCCAGGGAAGGCTTTTGAAGCTACTGCTAACAGCTCATCTACTACACATGAGCTGTTTATGCTATTCAGCGCCAGCTGACAAAGACAAATTTTGTTTTCCCAAGGAAAAGTTTAGTTTTCCTTTCCAAGAAAAAAAGATAAATTATTTAGGGATGAGATGGTAAATTTGATTTGTGAATTAAAGATTGCTTTTATTTCCTGAAACTTGATTTGGCAGTAACATTCCTTTCTACTTATAGAGGCGTTATTTGTTTATATTCTAAGCAATCTACTTTATTTCAAACCCAATGCCTCCATTAGAGGAGAAATGAACTGTAACAAAGCACACAACTTTCAAAGGTTCTTTTCTTCCGCAGTGACACAGAGACAAGTATCTCTAATCTCCTCTATTGGGACCTGGGGAAGGCTGGGTTTTGAAATGTCAGCTTTTCTGAGCTAGAATGTGGCCAAACACTGGAGGCTGGGTCTAGGGTCATCTTGGTAAGAACAGAACCCCATGTAAGAAAATTTAGTGGCTGGAAGGGGAAAGAAGGTGACCTGTCTGATGAAACATTTCATCATTCAGTGAATCATTGTCATCTACCTAAGCTAGAATGAATTCCAGGAAGCTCAAGTCAGCAGCTCTCAACACATCGGTGGGTTTATCACTTTTGAGTGCATCACAGTCATTCACTGTTGCTGTTCTGTCTCTAAGTCATGTCCAACACTTTGCAACCCCATGGACAGCAGCATGCCAGCTTTCCTTGTCCTTCACTATCTCCCAGAGATAGTTTGAACTCATGTCCATTGAGTCAATGATGCCATCCGATGATCTCATCCTCTGTTTCCCCTTCTCCTCCTACCCACAGTCTTTCCCAGCATCAGGGTCTTTTCCAATGAGTTGGCACTTTGTATCAGGTAACCAACGTATTGAAGCTTCAGTTTCAGCATCATTCCTTCCAATGAACATTCAGGGTTGGTTTCCTTTAGGATTGACTGGTTGGATCTCCTTGAATCCTTATGACTATCAAGAGCCTCCTCCAGACAATTCATTTATTGGTTTTCTTGTAATAGTGGAAGTACTGGAGTTTATGAACAATTTACCTTTTTAATAAAAAAATATATAAGTCAGAGCAGTGTTTTACTCAGAGTTCATTTGGTTGAAGCCACAGAAAACAAAGAACCAATTCCCAGAGAAAAGGGGAGGATGAACTGTCTCATGAGGAAGTTGCAGGAGGACAGCCCCAGGCAGCGGTACTCAGTGATGGTCCAGTATTCTCTCTGCCTCTCGGCCCCTGTTTTTTGTTGTGCTTGTGTCTTCCAGGGTACATGGTGACTTCCTGCTGTAGAACTGGCTTTCTCCATAAGGCTGGGATCCTGTCCATTGGAAAACCATGGATTCACATGGAAGCTTACGTGCCCCCTTGACAGCTCATTGGGGATATAAAAAGGGGGCAAATCTCCAAGAGTGTGATTGATCCTTTGGCGTCATGTGCCCTCCTCCAGGCCAGTCACTAAGGGCTGGAATGTGGAATATGATCATTGGTCCAGTCTGGCACTTTTCCCTACTCCCAAATCTATCACTGTGACTGAGAAGGCAGAAGATGGCAGCTTCTGTTCGGACAGCATGGGTGGAGGCAGGGGGTTGAGCAATTCCCGTCCCCTGAAGAAAGGCAGATGTTCTTCCCAAGTATCTGTAAGGACTTGCAATGCTGCACATCTTTAAGAAGTCTGAGAGGATTTCCCTGGTGGCCCAGTGGTGAAGAATCTTCCTGTCAGTGCAGGGGACGTGAGTTTGATCCCAGCTCTAGGAAGATCCCATATGTCAAGGGGCAACTAAGCCAGTGTGCCACAACTACTGAGCCTGTGTGTCCTAGATCCTATGTTCCACAACAAGAGAAGCCACCACAATGAGAAGACAGCCCACCACAGCTAGGGAGTGGCCTCTGCCTACTGCAACTAGCAAAAGCCTTTACACAGCAATGCAGACCCAGCTCAGCCATAAATCACTATATAAAACATTAAAAAAATGTCTGATAATAGAACTAATGGAAATTTTGAATAATTTGGATAAAAGGGACTAACATTTTCTGAATGCTACAGGACGGATCAGTCTCCTTACACTGAGAGCCCCTTCAAATGGCTCAATATCCCCTGTCAATAGGATTTCACCAAGGGGCATCATCTCCAGCCCTCCTGATGAAAAGCCAGAGAATCCTGGATTTACTACCTCCTTTCCTCACTTCGTTTGATTCCATACAAACCAGAGTACTCCATACACATGATCTAACAAGTCTAACAATACCAGAAAAAGAGTACACCTCCTGCCTGTGTGGGCCAATTATTTTCTTGTCTTTCTGATTTTGGTGAAGAATGCAAACACAGGAGATAAAGTTTTTCTGAGGTATTACATACCTGAAAATTCCTGTATTCTATCATTACATTAGGTTACTAGTTGACAGGGCATAGAATTTAAGTTTGGAAATTGATTTCTCTTACAGTTTTGAAGATTTTATCCAACTGTGTTCAGGCTGAGAAAGCTGATTCCATTTGTCCTCATTTTTAATCACTTGTATATTAATGACTTTTTCCTTTCTGGAAGCTTTTAGAGTAATTTCCTTATCCTTGGTATTCTAACATGATAACGGATCTTTTTCCATTCTTTGTGCTGGGAATTGAGTGGGACTTTTTTTAATTGGTATATGATTGACTTTTAATATTATATACATTACAGTGTATAATTTAGTGATTCACAATTTTAATAGCTATACTCTACACTCCATTTATAGTTATTATGAAATGCTATATGCTGTACAATATATCCATGTAGCTTATTTTATTTTTGGCTATGCTCGGTCTTAATTTCCATGTGGGCTCTCCTCTAGTTGTGGCGAGTGGGGGCTATATTTTAATTGCAGTGTAAAGACTTGTCATTGTGGTGGCTTCTCTTGTTGCTGGGCACAGACTCGAGGGCATGGACTTTAAGGTATGGGCTCAGCAGTTTTTGTGCAGTGGATTAGTTGCTCCAAGGCATGTGGGGTCTTCGCAGATCAGGGATGGAATCTGTGTCTCCTGCACTGGCAGGCGGACTCTTTTTCACTGGAAGCCCCCTGTAGCTCATTTTATAACTAATAGTTTCTACTTCTTATTCTTTCCTCTCTCCACTGGTAACCACTAGTTTGTTCTGTGTATCAGTTAGTCTGCTTTTTTTGTTGTTTTTATATTCACTAGTTTGCGTTATTTTTTAGACTCCACATGTAAGTGAAATCATACAATATTTGTCATTCTCTGTCCGACTTATTTCACTCAGCATAATGCCCTTCAAGTCCATCCATTTTGCTGAAAATGGGAAAACCACATTCTTGTTTATGACTGAGTAGTATTCCTCTAGATACATATGTATATCAAGTTTTATTTATCGATTCATCTATTGCTATGGTTGTTTCCATATCTTGGCAATTGTAAATAATGATGCTATGAACATTGAGGGGACATGTAGCTTTCCAAGGTGGGTCTTTCAATCTGTGAATTGGTATCATTGATCTCTAGGAAGTTTTTTAATCATAGAATTCTCTAGGCTAGAATACTGGAGAGGGTATCCATTCCCTTCTCCAGGGATTCTTTTTGTTATGATTCCTCTAATATTTCTTTCTGGAGCTATTATTTACCTGTTGGATTCTCTGGATTTATCTTCTACTTTTCTTCTGTGGTCTCTCTGTGAATTTTGTTTGCTTTCTTGGAACTGTCTCTTAAGCTTATCTTCCAACTTCTCTCTCCATATTTTTCCTGCTGCCATAAGTTTAATGTTCAAATGCTTCTTCCTTATGATTAAGATTTTTTAGCATCTTTTTTTTCTGTTTCATGGATGTAATCCAAATCCTACATGTCTGAGTATATTAATCAATTTTTTCTCTGTACACCTGTGTTTTCTCTGAGCTCTCCACTACTTTTTTTTCTTTTTTTAACTTCTGTCTTCTATATTGGATGCTTTCTTCAGATATCTGGTAATCATTTTGCTTTTCAGTCTTATATTTCTTTTCTTTTACTTTTTTTACTTTCTTCACTGTGCGATGCAGCTTGCAGGATCTTAGTTCCCCAACCAGGGATTAAATGCATGTCTTCTGCAGAGGAAGTGCAGAGGCCTAACAGTATTTATATGTCAGTAGTTAGAGATCACTGTCCTGGGGTCCTTGTGTTTCGCTAGAGAAGAATGTTTCAGTGTCCTGTCTGAAGTGTATCCATTGGGCAGAGATAATTCTTTGAGTGGGGTGGCACAAAGTAGGAGGACTGAATCTCTCACTTAATCCTTTTAAAATACAGAGCCTTGGGTCTTCTCTGGCAGTCCAGTGTCGAAGACTACAGCATCTCAGGCAGAGGGTGCAGGTCCCCTGGTCAGGGAGCTAAAATCCCACACACCTCATGGCCAAAAAGCCAAATCTTAAAACAGAAGTACTATTGTAACAGATTCAGTGAAGTCTTTAAACATGGTCCACATTAAAAAAAAAGAACTATTAGATAAATAAAGTAAATTGCAGAGCTGCATCCCCTCCACTGTGCCTGTTTCCCCTATCCAACCTCTGATCAGAATAAAAGCCCTGTTTCCTGTGTGTGTGTCAGAGGCTGGGGAATACTTGAGGATGCGTGGAGCAGGCTGGTGGGTTGGTGATCCCACTTCCAACCCTGCGTTCAGCCCCATCTTAACTCTTACCTTCTGCCAGAACAGGTGCCCTCTGAGTCCTCATGGTCCTGCCTTCTCAGCTCTGCCACCTCCTTCTTCTACTTCTCATTTCCAAAACGTAAACCTTTCTTCCTTCTTTTACTGATGCTCCCTTCATCGTTGTCCTTCATATTTCAACAATATCTTATTTTTTGACTATCTTTTTAGTTTGGAACAAACAGCTGAATGAATGTGCTCCATCGTCCACCTTTAGCTGGCAGACCAGAGTCTACCATGCAGGAGCAGAAGGACAGGGTGAAGTGAGAGGGTGGGCTCGGGAGCCAGGCACATCTACGTCTGAGTTCTGGCTTCACGTCTCCATAATCCTTTGTGACCTTGTGCAAGATGATCAATCAGCCTCTGTGAGCCTAGTTGGCACAGGGGAATAAGGCCTCATAACGAGTGGAGGGGGTTATACTGTGAGTTTTCTCGAGTTGTGGTGGGAAGCTTGGGGATCCACTCGAATCATGACAGGGACCTCAGTGAGCCTCTCATCTTGCCCAGGGAAGTAAAGTCTGTTTTAGAGTTGCCTGCAGGAGTGTGGGATTGGTCTGGAGTCACTAATGGGACATCATAGGAACTCATTTCGATTTAAGGCTGAGGAACTTGGGGTTCCATCTAGATTAGTGACATGGATCTTAGGGTTTCTATCAAGTTTAAGCTAGGAGTCATGTCTTGGCTCGTGTTGAGGCATGGAACATAGCTTTTCTCTTCCTTTTACAACACGTGTGTGGGGGGGTCAGGACCTCTGTCCAGTTGAGGCAGGATGTCCGGGCTGTTTATAGAGGTAAAACAGGGAATTAGGACTCCCTTTGTGTTGTGAGGCAAATACCCAGAGGTGCAGGAGAAGCAAGACTTATCTCAAGTTGAGGGATTACTCGGTGTCCTTTCAATTTGCAGTGAAAATCTCTGGGTTACTCTTGAGTTAAAATAGGTGAGAAAGGCCTCCTCTTGAGATGTGAGAGGAACATCGAGTGTCCTCTTGAGATGATGCAGAGACTAATAGGTCCTTATCTAGCGATGAGGTGGGGAACATGGGGCTCTTTCGAGTAGTGACGGATAACATGAGGTTCCTCTTGAATGGCAACACATATCTTGGGGATTCTACTGAGTTGCATATAGGGGTTGTCAGCTTCATTTTGAGATTCAAAAGGGAATGTGGGACTGTTCTGGAGATGCTGCATGGATAAGGGCCTCACTTTGCATTGAGGGGGAAATCTCTTCATTTCTTGAGTTTTGGCGAGAAGTTTAGTGCTCTACTCTATCTACCACTTTGACCTCAGGGAAAATCTCTTGAAGCCTCAGGGAAATCAAGGCAATATTCGAGTTTCAAAGAGGAGCCAAAGAAGTTGCTCAAGTGACTGCAGGGGAATCAGGCCTCATCTCCCATTCAGGCAGAAATCTTGGGATGTTCCTCGAGTTGCCGCGGGCAGTTTTGGATTCCCCTCGAGTTGGGACATGGTGCTCTGGGAGCATCTAATGTTGCTTCAGGGAAGTCAGGCCCTCCTTTCGATGTGGGAAGACCAACTTGGGATGCTTCTGGAGGCACTGCAGTGGAATAGAGCCTCATTGGAGTTGAGGTGTGAAAATCAGGGTTCCTCTCCAGTTTCAACAGAGACATCAGAGTTCATATTAAATTCTTATAAGAGAGTCAGCCCCCATCTCGTTTTGAGGCATGTAACCCCTCTTACCTCTCAAATTGTCAGGACTCCTTTTAGTTCAGGTGGGACATTTGGGCTTTTCCTAGATGTGTGCAACAGGGGAATCAGACCTTTATTCATGTACCTGAGGTACCGTTCTAGTCTCCCCAGGAAAATTAGGCCTTATGTCAAGTGAAGGGGGACATCTTGTGGTTTCTCTCTTGTTGTCTTGGGAAGCTAAGGTTCCACTCAAGACATGATGGGCACCTCAGTGATCCCAGGGAAGTCAAGTCTCTTTTTGAGTGTCCTGCAGGAGCACAGGATTGCTCTGGAGTCGCTGCCAGGTCATCATAGGAACTCATTTCCTTTGAAGGCTGGAAAACTCAGAGTTCCATCTCCATTTGCAACATAGATCTCAAGGTCCCAATTGATGTTAAATCTGGAGAGAGGCATCAGTTCATGTTGAGGCATGGAACTCCGCTTTTCTCTCTTGTTGTAAAAAGGGTGGGTCAGGACTCTTGTCCAGTAAAGGCAGGTAATATGGGTTTTTATCTAAAGGTACAACAAGGGAGTTAGGCCTCAATTCATGTGGTGAGGCAATTACCCAGAGAAGCATGAGAATCAGGACCTATCTCAAGTTGAGTGACAATTGGTGTCCTTTCAACTTCCGGCAGGAACTTCTGGGTTTTCCTTGAGTTTTATTAGATGAGAAAGACCTCCTCTCGAGGTGCAAGACTAACTTTGGGAGTCTTCTTGAGGTGACACAAGGGCTAATAAGCCATCATCTCGCCAAGAGGTGGGGAACACCTCTTTCGAGTTGTGGCGGTGAACACAAATTTCCTGTTGAATGACAATGAATATCGTGGGGATTCTCTTGAGTTGCATAAATGGAGTCAAGCTTTCTCTTGAGATTTGAGAAGGAATTTGGGACTGTACTGGAATCGCTGCACAAGAAAAGGACCTCACCTCGTATTGAAGGGGAAAGCTCTTCATTACTTAAGATGTGGCAGGAAGTATAATGTTCCTTTCCATCTGACACTTTGACCTCAGGGGACAATTCATGAAGCCACAGAGATGTCAAGGCATCTTTCGAGGATTGAGGAGGAGCCAAGGAAGATACTCGAGTCAGTGCAAGAGGATCAGGCCTCATCTCGCATTCAGAGGGAAATCTTGGGAGGTTCCTATAATTGCGGTGGGCAGTTTCTCAAGTTGAAGTGGCAGTTCTGGATTCCTCTCAAGTTTTGACATGGTATTCTGGGAGCTCTAATGTTGTCTCAGGGAAGTCAAGCCCTGGTTTCGATATGCAAAAGCCATTTTAGTACTCTACCCAAGTCACTAAGGTGGGATAGGGGCTCATCTGGTGTTGAGGCATGAAACTCAGGATTCTTCTCCATTTTTGACAGGGCTATAAGGTTTCCTATTAAATTTCTACAAGAGAGTCATTCCTCATCTCGTTTTGAGGAATGTAACTCCTGTTTCCTCTCCAGTTGTCAGAACTAGTTTTAGTTTGGAGGGTCATTTCGGCATTTCCTGGATGTGTGCAGTAAGGGAATCAGACCTCTATCCATGTAGTTGAGGATAAACCTGGGGTTCTGTTCAAGTCACTGCAGGGAAATAAGGCCTCATCTTGAGTTGAGGGGAATATATTGTGGTTTTTCTCGAGTTTGGGTGGAAGTCTTGGGATTCCAGTTGAGCCGTGACAGGGACCTCATTGAGCCTCTCATGATGCCCAGGGAAGTCTAGTCTCTTTGGAGTTGCCTGTAGGAGAACAGGATTGCTCTGGAGACACTTCCAGGATATTATATGGTCTCATTTCAAATTAAGGTGGGGTAACTGAGGGTCCCATCTCCATTTGCAACGGGGACCTCAGTTTCCTAACGAGTTGAAACTGGGAGAAATATCTCGGCTCGTGTTGAGGCATGGGACACTGCATTCCTCTTGTGTTGTTAAAGGAGAGGGAATAAGGAGTCCTGTCTAGTTTATGCAGGTAATTGGGGCTTTTTCTCGAGGTACAACAAGGAAGTTAGGCCTTCCTTCATGTTGTGAGTCGAATACCCATGAGTTCAGGAGAAACAGGCCTTAACTAGTGTTGAGAGGCCACTCAGTGGCCTTTCTGGAGGCAGGAAATTCTGTGTTCCTCTCTAGTTTCAATAAGTGAGAAAGGCGTCCTTTTGAGGTCAGGGAGGAATGTTGGGTGTGACCTCGAGATGAAGAATGGGGCTAATCGGCCCTCATCTCACAATGAGGTTGGGTACATGGAGTTCTTTTGAGTTGGGGCAGGGAACACAAGGCTAATCTTGAATGATGATACCTATCTTGAAAGTTCGCTTGAGGTGTATAAAGGGAGACAAACTTCCTTCTGGATTTGAGATGGAACTTGTGACAATTCTGGTGGTGCTGCCCCGTTAAAGTGCCTCATTTTGCATTAATGAGGGAATCTCTTCGTTTCTTGAGTCTATGGGGGAAGTATAGTATTCCTGTCGATCTGCCACTTTGACTTCAGGGAACCTCTCGTGAAACCTAAGGGAAGTCAAGGAAACTTTCTAGTTATGAGGAGCAGCCGAGGAATGCTCTTGAAGCACAGCAAGGAAATCAGGCCTCATCTCGCATTCAACCATGAAATCATGGTATGTTTCTAGAGTTGAGGTAGGCAGTTTCTCAAGTTGAGGCCAGCAGTTTTGGATTCCTCTCGAGTTGTGACATGGTCCTCTGGGAGCCTCTAATGTTGCCTCAGGAATGTCAAGCCATGCTTTTGATGTGCAAGGGCCATCTTGGTGCTCTACTTGAGTCACTATGGTGGAATAGGGCCTCATCTGGAGTTAAGGCATGTAACTCAGGGTACTTCTTCATTTTTGACAGGGCTATCAGAGTTCCTATTGAGTTTTTCCAAGAGAGTACACGCTCATCTGGTTTTGAGGTATGTAACTCCCCTTTCCTCTATAGTTGTCAGGACTCCTTTTAGTTAAGGCTGGGATTTTGGGCTTTTCCTAGATGTGTGCAACAAGGGAGTAAGATGTCCATCTGTGAAGCTGAGAATAAACCTGGGGTTCTGTTTAAGTCACCACAGGAAAATAAGGCCTCTTCTTGAGTTGAGGGAGTTATCTTGTTGTTTTTCTCAAGGTTTGGTGGCAGCTTGGCATTGCACTCAAGTCATGAAGGAGACCTCAGTGAGCCTCTCTTCTGGCTCAGGTAAGTCAAGTCTCATTTTGAGTAGCCTGCAAGAGCGCTGGATTGCACTGGCATTGCTTCTGAGATATCATAGTGTGTCATTTCAAAGTAAGGTGGGGGAACTCAGGGATTCATCTCCATTTGCTACAAGGATCTTGGGGTCCATATCAATTTTAAACTGAAATTAAGTCCTCAGATCTTGTTGAGGCATGGAAAAGGACATTCCTTTTGTGCAGTAAAACAGGGGGGTGTCAGAACGTCTGTCTAGTTGAGGCACATAATTGGGGCTTTTTATTGAGGGACAACAAGGATATTAGGCCTCCCACATTGTTCTGAGGTGCTGATCCAGAAACTCAGGAAAATCAGGCCTCATTTGTATTTGAGGGGCAATTCGGTGTCCTTTCAACTTTTGGCAGGAAATTCTAGCTTCATCTTAAATTTCCATGGGTGATAAAGGACTCCTCTTGTGGTGAGAGATTAATGTCACATGTCCTCTCGAGATGACACAGGGGTGAATCGGCCCTCATCTCGGGATGAGGTGAGGAACATGGGGCTCTTTCGAGTTGTGGCAGGAAACACGAGAATCCTCTTGAATGATGATGCATATATTTGAGATTCTTTTAAGATTCATAAAAGAATCCAAGCTTCCTCTGTGATTAGAGTGGGAACTAGGGACTGCTCTGGAGGCACTGCATGGGAAAAATGACTCATCTCACATTGAGGAAAGATTCTCTTCATTTCTAGAGTTGTTGTGTGAAGTATAGTGTTCCTCTCGATCTGCCATTTTTAACTCAGGGACCCTCTCGTGAAGCCTCAGGGAAGTCAAGGCAACTTGGGAGATTCAAGGAGGAGCCGAGGAAGGTTCTCGAGTCACTGCAGGGGAATCAGGCCTCATCTCTCATTCAGATGGAAATCTTGTGATGTTTCTCCAGTTGTGGCGTGCAATTTCTTGAGTTGCAGCCGGCACTTTTGGATCCCTCTCAAGTTGTGACGTGGTCCTCTATGAGCCTCTAATATTGCTTCAGGGAAGTTAAGCCCTCATTTCAATGTACAAGGGCCATCTCATGGCTCTTCTCCAGTCACTACAGAATAGGCCATCATCCTAAGTTGAGGAGTGAACCTCAGATTTTGTCTCTAGTTTTGACAGGGATATCAGAGCTCCTATTGAGTTTATCCAAGAGAGTCAGCCCTCATCTCATTGTGAGGTATGTAATTCCTCCTTGCTCTCAAGTTGTCAGAACTCTTTGAATTGAGGCAGGGCATTTGGGATTTTCCTAGATGTGTGCAACTGGAGAGTCAGACCTCCATCCATGTAGCTGAGGAGAAACCTGCGGTTCTGTTCAAGTCACCACAGGGAAAGAAGGCCTCATCTTGAGTTGAGGGGGTTATACTGTGCTTTTAATCTAGTTTTGGTGGGAAGCTTTGGGTTCCACTTGAGTCGTGGCAGGTTCAACAGTGAGCCTCTCATTCTTCCCAGTGAAGTCAAGTCTACTTTTGAGTTGCCTGCAGCAGTGTGGGTTTGCTCTGCTGTCACTTCTGGACTATCATAGGGACTCATTTCAAATTAAGTCGTGGGAACTCAGGGTTCCTCTCCATTGCCAGCACAGATGTCGGGGTCCCTATTGAGATGAAACTGGGAGGAAGGCCTGAGCTCGTGTTGAAGCCTGGGACTCCATGTTCTTCTCGTGCTATAAAAGGGGGAGGGGTCAGGACTCCTGTCTCGCTGAGGCGGGTAATTGGAGCTTTTTCTCGAGTTACAGCAAGGGAGTTAGGGCTCCCTTCGTGTTCTGAGACAAATTCCCAGAGGTGGTGGAGAGTCAGCTTTTATCTATATTTGAGGGGAAATTCGGTGTCCTTTCGACTTGTGACAAGAAGCTCTGGGTTCCTTTCCAGTTTCAGTGGTAATAAAGGTGTCCTCTTGAAGTGTGGGCAGAATGTCTTGTGTATTCTCGAGATGACACAGGGGCTAATCATCTCTCATCTTGCGATGAGGTAGAGAACATGGGGCCTTTTGAGTTGTGGAAGGAAGCACGAGATTCCTCTTGAATGATGACATGTATCTTACAGATCATCTTGAGGTGCATAAAGGGAGCCAAGATGCCTCTTGAGGTTTGAGAGGGAACTTGGGAGTGTTTTGGAGGCACTGCATGAGAAAAATGGCCTCACCTCACATTGAGAGGGGCTCTCTTTGTTTCTCGATTTGTTGCAGGAAGTATAGTGTTCCTCTTGATCTGCCAGTTTAAACTCAGGGTCCCTCTACTGAAGCCTCAGGGAAATTAAAATAACTTGGGAGGTTCGATGAGGAGCCGAGGAAGGCTCTCGAGTCACTGGAGGGGAATCAGGCCTCATCTCACATTCAGAGGGAAATCTTGGAATGTTTATTGAGTTACGGCGGGCAGTTTCTTGAGTTGCAGCAGACACTTTTGTATCCCTCTCATGTTGTGATGTGGTCTTCTGGGGGCCTCTAATGTTGTGTCAGGGTAGTCAGGCCCTCTCCTCAATGTGCGAGGGCCATCTATGTGATATTCTCAAGTCACTACCATGGAATAGGCCCTCACGTTATTTGAGGTGTGAACCTCAGGTTTCCTCTCGAGTTTTGACAGGGCTATCAAGTTCCTATTGAGTTTCTCCAAGAATGTCACACCTCATCTAATTGTGAGGTATGTAACTCCCTTTTGCTCTCGAGTTGTCAGAACTCCTTTGAATTAAGGTGGGGCATTTGGGCATTTCCTAGATGTGTCCAACAGGGGAGTCAGACCTCCATCCATGTAGCTAACTAGAAACCTGGGGTGGTCTTCAAGTCACTGCAGGAAAATAAGGCCTCATCTTGAGTTGAGGGGTTATATTGTGATTTTTCTCGAGTATGGGTTGAAAGCTTTGGGATCTACTCGAGTCATGCCGGGGACCAGAATGAGCATCTAGTCTCCCCCAGGGAAGGCGTGTCTCCTTTCGCATTGCTTGCAGGAGCGTGGGATTGCTCTGGACTCACTTCTGGGATATCATAGAGTCTCATTTCAAATTATGGTGGGGAAACTCAGGGTTCCATCTCCATTTGTGATATGAATGTCAGGGTCCCTATCAAGATGAAACTGGGAGGAAGGCCTCAGCTCATGTTGAGGCATGGGACTCAATGTTCCTCTCATGTTGTAAAAGTTGGAGGGGTCAGGACTCCTGTCTAGTTGAGACAAGTAATTGGAGCTTTTTTTCGAGATACAACAAGGGAGTTAGGCCTCCCTTCATGTTCAGAGGCGAATTCCCAGAGGTACTGGAGAATCAGGCTTTATCTGAAGTTGAGGGTAAACACGCTGTCTCCTGACTTGTGGTAGGAAATTCTGGGTTACCTAGAGCTTCAGTTGGTGAGAAATCCAGCCTCTTGAGGTGCAAGAGGAACATCGTGTGTTCCTTAGAGAAGACGCAGGGGTTAATCACCCCTCATCTCGTGATGAGTTGTAGAATATGGGGCCTTTTGAGTTACGACAGGGAGCACTAGGTTCCTCTTGAATGATGATGTGTATCTTGGAGATCCTTTTGAGGTGCATAAAGGGAGCCAACCTTCCTGTTAGGATTCAAGAGGTAACTTGGGTGTGTTCTGGAGGCAGTGCATGAGAAAAAAAGCCTCACCTCACACTGAGAGGAAAATCCCTTCATTTCCTGAGTTGTGGCAGAAAGTATAGTGTTCCTCTTGATCTGCCTTTTTAAAATCAGGAACTCTCTCATGAAGTCTCAGGAATGTCAAGGCAACTTGGGAGGTTTGAGAAGGAGCCGAGAAGGTTCTCAAGTCACTGCAGGGCAATCAGGCCTCATCTTGTATTCAGAGGGAAATCTTGGGATGTTTCTCAGGTTGTGGTGAGCAGTTTCTTGGGTTGCAGCAGGCACTTTGGGATACCTCTCGGGTTGCTATGTGGTCATCTGGGAGGCTCTCATGTTGTCTCCGGGAAGTCAGACTCTTATTTCGAGGTGCAAGGGCCATCTCGGGGCTCTTCTCGATTCACTACAGCATAATAAGCCCTCATCTTTACTTGAGGTTTGAACCTCAGGTTTCCTCTATAGTTTCAACAGGGCTATCAGAGTCCCTATTTAGTTTCTCCAAGAATGTCAGCCCTCATCTCGTTGTGAGTTATGTAACTCCTCATTGCTCTCCAGTTTTCAGAACTCCTTTTCTTTGAGTCGGCACATTTGGGCTTTAGTTAGATATGTGAAACAAGGGATTCAGACCTCCATACATGTAGCTGAGGAGAAACCTGGGATTATGTTCAAGTCATTGCAGGGTAATTAGGCCTCATCTCGAGTTGTGAGGGTTATATTGTGCTTTATCTCGAGTTTTGGTGGGAAGATTCGGGTTCCACTTTAGTCTTGGCGTGGACCCCAGTGAGCCTCTCATCTTTCACAGGGAAGTCAAGTCTCCTTTTGAATAGCCTGCTGGATCTTGGGATTATTCTGGAGTCGTGTCTGGCATATCATAGGGTCTCATTTCAAATTAAGGGAGCAAAACTCAGGCCTCCATCTCCATTTGCAACACAGATTTTGGAGTCCCTATCGAGTTGGAACTGGAAGAAAGGCCTCATCTTATGTTGAGGCATGGGACTCCATGTTCTCAAGGTACAGCAAGGGAGTTAGGCCTCCTGAGGTAAATTCCCAGAGGTGGTGTAGAATCAGGCTTTATCTGATGTTGAGGTGCAACTCGCTTTCCTTTCGACTTGTGGCAGGAAGCTCTGGGTTCCTCTTGAGTTTCAATTGGTGAGAAAATCCTCCTTTTGAGTTGTGATTGGAACAGCGTGTGTCCTGTTGAGATGACGCAGGGACTAATCAACCTCATCTTGCAATGAGTGTGAGAACATGGGGCCTTTCCATTTGTGGCGAGGAGCTGGAGATTCCTCTTGAATGATAACGCATATCTTGGAGATCCTCTTGAGGTGCATAAAGGGAGCCAAGCTTCTTTGTGAGATATGAAAGGTAACCTGGGAGTATTCTGGGGGCACTGCATTAGAAACAAGACTCACCTCACATTGAGAGGGGAATTTCTTCATTTCTTGAGTTGTGGCAGGGAGTAAAATGTTCCTCTCAATCTGCCAATTTAAATTCAGGGTCACTCTCTTGAAACCTCAGTGAAGTCAAGGCAACTTGGAAGGTTCGATGAGTAGCCAAGGAAGGTCCTCAAGTCACTGTAGGAGAATCAATTTTCATCTTGCATTCATAGAGATATCTTGAGATGTTTCTCGTGTTGCGGCAGGCAGTTTCTCGAGTTGCCCTCGGGACTGTTGCATTCCTCTTGAGTTGCCACGTGGTCCTCAGGTAACCTCTAATGTTGCCTCATGGAAGTCAGGTCCTCGTTTCGATGTGCAAGGGCCATCCCGGGTCTCTTGTCGAGTCAGTACTGCGGAATGGGGCCTCACCTTTAGTTGAGGTATGAGTCTCAGGTTTCCTTTCTTGTTTTGACAGGGCTACATATAAGAGTTCCTATTGAGTATCTCCAAGAGAGTCAGCCCTCATCTCGTTGTGAAGGCTGTAACTTTGATCACAAGTTGTCAGAACTCTTTATTGAGGCAGGGCATTTGTGCTTTTCCTAGATGTGTGCAACAGGGGTTTTAGACTTTATCTGAGTATTGAGGAGAAACCTGGTGTTGTGTTCAAGTAACCGCAGAGAAATAAGGCCTCATCTTGAGTTGAGGGGGTTATATGGTGCTTTTTCTCCTGTTTTGGTGGGAAGCCTCTAGTTCCACTCGAGTGGTGTCGAGGACCTCAGTTAGCCTTTCTTCTTGTCCAAGTGAGTCCAGTCTCCTTTCGAGTTGCCGGCAGGTGAGTGGGATTGCTCTGGTGTTGCTTCCAGGATATCATAGGCTCTCATTTCAAATGAAGGTTGAAGAACTCAGAGTTACATATAGTGCTTATGATGTTGTACATATACTGGGTGTGATTTCATGCATACATTGGCTGTGATTTCATCCATACAGTGGGTTTACTGACACCTGTGTAGTGGATGTAATGTCGGAAATAGTCAGTGTTATGTCACAAGTATTGTATTTTGATATCATAAAGAGTGTGAAGTCATGGATAGTGCTTGTGATGTCATACATAGGCACAATGTGATGTCATATCTATAGTGGGTGTGAATTCATCAATAAAATTGGTGTGATGACACAGATACATTGGATGTGACACCACATGTGGTGTGATGTCATAAAGAGTGAATGGCATATCATATATAGTGAATGTGATGTCATACACATCGTGAGTATGAAGTCATATATACAGTGTGTGTGATTAGACAGATACAGTTAATGTGATCTAAGGAATAAAGTGATTGTTATGTCTTAAATATGGAGGTGTGATGCCATAAAGTGTGGATGTGATGTGATTTATAATTTATATGATGACATAGATATTGGGGTATGATATCATACATACTCCAATGATATATGTCATCTACACAGTGGATGTGATGACACAGATACAGGGCATGTGATGGAAGATATAGTGGATTTGATGTCATATACCCTGGATATGGTATTGTAAATAAAGTGAATGTATGTCACAGATACAGTGGCTGTGATGGCACATGTATACTGGATGTGATGTCACATACACTAGATGTGATGTCATATATAGTGGGTGTGATGTCATGAATACAGGGTATGTGATGTCATAAAGAGTGAGTGTGATATCATATGTACTCCATATGATTCCATACATATATTGGATGTAATGTCATACATACAGTGTGTGTGATACCATCTACACATTGGGTGAGATGACACAAAGTGGATGTGATCAGTTATAGTAGGTGTGAAGTCATAAATACTTTGATGTCAAATAGAGTGAATGTGAGGTCATGTATACTGAATGTGATGCCATGTATACACCCAGTGTGATTTTATACATAGAGTGGTTGTGAGGTCACCAATAGAATGGATGTGATGACAGGGATCCAGTGGAAGTGATGTCACATGTATAGAAGATGTGGTGTCATATACAGTTGATGTGACTTCATATATATTGGATGCGATATCATGAATACAGTGGTTGTGATGCTAAAGATGGAGAAGTGGGTTGTTATAAAGAGTGGATGTGTTGTCATATACAGTGCATAGGATGTCACACATACAATGGGTGTGATATCATACATATAGTTGGTGTGTTGACACAGATACAGTGGATATGATGTCAGATATAATGGGTGTGATGTCATATACTGGACGTGATGTCAGATATACTTGGTGTGATGTCATATACTGGACGTGATGTCAGATATACTTGGTGTGATGTCATATCCAGTGGTTGTGTTGTCACACAACAGAGTGTGTGTGGTGTCCCATATAGTGGATATGATGTCATAATCATAGTAGGATTAATGTTATAGATAGTGTGGCTGTGATGCCACAGATATAAAATACAGTGGAAATGGTGTCATAAATACCATTTTGTGATGGTAAGTAAAGAGTGGATGTGATGTTATATATAGTGCATATGATGTCATACATATAGTGGGTGCAATGTCATACGTAGAGTGGGTGTGCAGACACAGAATGAGTGTGATATCAGATGTAGTAGGTTGATGTCATATATAGTGGTTGTGTTCTTATTGCACACAATATGTGTGATGTCATATAACGTGGATATGATAATATAAATGTAGTGTGTGTGATGTCATCGATAGAGTTGTCGTGATGTCTCATGTATAGTTAATGTGATGTCATCATCAGTGAATGTGATTTCACATATAGTGGCTGTGATATCATGAATACTCTATATTTTATGTCATAAAGAGTGAATGTGATGTCACATATAGTGCATGTGAAACATACGTATGTCCAGATTGATGTCATATATAGAGTATTTGTGAGTTCATCAATAGAATGGGTGTGATGACACAGATACAGTGAATGTGATGTCACATGTATCCAAAATGTGATGTCATAATCCGTGGATGTGATGTCATATACGAGTGTGATATCATGAATACAGTAAATGCGATGCAAAACACATCAGTGCGATGTCACAAAGAGTGGATGCGATGTCATATATAATGCATATGATGTCATACATATTGTGGGTATGGTGTCATACATACAGCAATTGTGATGACATAGGTACAGTGGATGTGAAGTAGACACAGAGAGTATGATGTCATAGATACAGTGGCTGGTAGTGCTATGTATAGTCGATGTGATGTCATAACTAGTGGATGAGATGTCATATATAGTGAGTGTAATGTCATGAATACAGTGGATATGATGTCATAGAGAATGGATATGATGTCATAGATACCACATATGATGTCATGTATAACTTAGATGTAATATTGATACAATGGGTATGATGACACTGATACATTGTGTGTGATGTCCGATATAGTGTGTGTGATGTCAGATATAGTGATTCTCTTGTAAAATACACTGAATGTGATGACACATATAGTGGATATGATGTCATAAACATACTGGGTGTTATGTCATAGATACAATGGCTGTGATGTCACATGTATAGTCGATGTGATGTCATAATCTGTGGATGTGATGTTACATACAGAGGGTGTGATATCATGAAGAGAGTGGATGTGATGTCATACAGTGGACATGAAGTCCTAAGAGTGGGTGTGATATCATTAATGCATCTGATCTGATGTTTGAATCACTGTGGTGTGATGTCATAAAGAGGGGATATGATGTCATATAGAGCATATGATGTCATACATATACTGGGTGTGATGGACATAGAGTGGGTGTGATATCATCTATACAGTGGGTTGAATGACACAGATACAGTGGAAGCGATGTCAGATATAGGGTGTGTGATGCCATAGGTACAGTGGTGTGATGTCCAAGAGAATGGATAGGATAACATATATACTGCATATGATGTCATACATATATTGGATATGATATACATACATGCAATGTGTGTGATATCGTCAATAGAGTGGTTGTGATGATGCAGTAGAGTGGGTGCAATGTCATAAATACTGTGATTTAATGTCATAAATAGTGAATGTGATGTCGAGTCTAGTGCATGTGATCTCATACATATGCCCAGTGTGATGACACAGGTAATGGATGCGCTGCTATTTGTATAGAAGATGTGATGTCATATACAATTGATGTGACTTCACATATAGTGGGTGTGATGGCATGAATACAGTGCAAGTGATGTCATAAATACAGTGGTGTGATATGATAATTAGAGGATATGATGTCATAAAGAGCACATATGATGCCATAGATATATTGGGCACAATGTAATACATAAATTACTTGTCATATCACCTATACAGTGGGTTTGATGACTCAGATTGATGCAGTATCACAAGTACAGAAGATGTGATTTCATATACATTTGATGTGACTTCATATACATTGGATGTGATGTCATAAATATAGTGGTGTGATGTCATAAAGAGTGGATGTGATTACACATATAGTACATATGATATCATTCATATAGAGGGTGTGATGCCATACACCCTGGTTTTGATGAAAGGATACAGTGGAGATCATGTCAGATAGAGTGGGTGTGATGTCAGATATAGTGGTTGTGTTGTCATTCACACAGTGCTCATGATGTCTCATTAGTGGATATAATGTCATAAACATAGCGAGTGTGATGTCACAGATAAATTGCCTTTGATTTCACGTGTAGAGTGGATGTGATGTCATAAAGTGGATGAGATATCATATAGAGTGGGTGTGATGTCATGATTATAGTGGATGTGATGTCATAAATACTATCGGCTGATGTCATAGAGAATGGATATGATATCATATATATTGTATAAGATTTCATACATATAGTGGGTGTGATGTCATAAATACTGTGTACTGATGTCATAAATAGTGAATGTGATGTTATATATAGTGTATGTGATTTCATACATAGGCCCAGCGTGATGCCATACATGGAGTGGGTGTGAATTCATGAATAAAATGGGTGTGATGACACAGATACAGTGGATGTGATATCACATGTATAGAAGATGTGATGTCATATACAGTTGATGTGACTTCATGTATAGCACATGTGATGTCAAGAATACAGTGCATGTGATGTCATAAAGAGTGAATATAATGTCATATATAGTGAGTATGATGCCATACACATTGTGGGTATGAAGTAATATATACAGTGGGTGTGATTAGACAAATACAGTCAATGTGATATCATGAATGCATAGTTGTTATGCCTTAAGTATATGGGTGTGATCTCATAAAGAGTCAGAATGGCTGCCATCCAAAAGTCTACAAGCAATAAATGCTGGA
>ML662885.1:58889-82303 GCA_007570785.1 Antilocapra americana
CTTCGGGGTCCCTTGGAACTGAAACTGGGGGAAAGTTGTCCGCTCATGTGAGGCGTGGCACTCCCTTTTCCTCTCCTCTTGAAAAAACGGAGGTGTCAAGTCTCCTGCCTTGTTGAGGCAGGCTATTACAGCTTTTCCTCAATGGCAACCAGGCAGTGAGGCCTCCCTTCGTGTGCTGAGGTGAATTCCCAGAGGTGCTGGACAATCAGGCTTTCCCTGAAGTGCAGGGACAAATGGTTGTCCTTGAAAATTTCTGCAGCAGGCTCTGGGATCCTCTCATGATTCAATTGGTGAGAAAGGCAACCTTTTGAGGTGTGAGACGAAAGTTGTTTGTCTGTTCGAAGCGAAGAAGGGGCTAATCAATGCTCATCTGATGAGAAACTGGAGAAACCTTGGCCTTTAAAGTTGTGACAGGGAGCACGAGGTTCCTCTTGCATGGCCGTCTGCATCTTGGAGGTCCTCTTGGGCTGCATGTAGCGAACCAATCTTCGTGTTGGGATTCAATAGGGATCATGGGAGTGTTTTGGAGGGCCTGCATGGGAAAAAAAGCCTCAGGTCACATTGAGAGGGGAATCTCTTCGTTTCTTGAGTTGTGACGGGAAGCGTAGTATTTCTCCCAAGTTGACCCTTTCAATTCAGGGACCATCTCGTGAATCCTCAGGGAAGTCAGGGCAACTTGGGAGTTCGAGGAGGAGCCGTAGAAGTTTCTTGCATCACTGCAGGGGAACCAGGATTCATGTCACCTTCAGAAGCACTTCGTGGGATGGTTCTCGACTTGTGGCGGGCAGTTTCTTGACCTATGGCGGGCAGTTTCCTGAGTTGCAGCGGGCACTTTCGGATCTATCTGGAGCTGCGACGCGGTACTCTGGGAGCCTCTAATGATGCCTCAGGGAAGGCCAGCCCTCATTTCAATGTGCACGGGCCATCTCGGTGTTCCTCTGGAGTCACTACACAGGGTTAGGTCCTCATCTATAGGTGAAGTGTGAACTTGAGATTTCTTCTCGAGTTTGGACACGGATATCAGAGTTCTGATTGAGTTTCTCCAAGAGAGTTCATGCTCATCTCGTTGTGAGGTATGCAACTTGCCTTTGCTCTCGGGATTTCAGAACATCTATGGAGAAATGCAGGGCTTTTGGGCAGTTTTTTGATATGTACAACGGGGAGTCAGACCTCCATCCTTGTAGCTGAGCAGAAAGCTGAGGTTTTGGTAAAGTCACCACAAGGACATCAGTCCTCATTTCGAGTGGAGGGGGTGATATGCTGCTTTTTCTCGAGTTTGAGTGGGAAGCTGCGGGTTCCCCTCGAATTGTGGCAGGGACCTCAGTGAGCCTCTATTCTTGACCAGCGAAGTCAGGTGTCTGTTTGCGTGGCATGCATGAGCGAAGGGGTGCTCTGGAGTTGCTTGCGGGATGTCAGAGCGTCTCCTTGGAAATGAAGGTAGAGGAACTCAGGGTTCCATTCCCATTTGTGACCTAGTCTTCGGGGTCCCTTGGAACTGAAACTGGGGGAAAGTTGTCCGCTCATGTGAGGCGTGGCACTCCCTTTTCCTCTCCTCTTGAAAAAACGGAGGTGTCAAGTCTCCTGCCTTGTTGAGGCAGGCATTTACAGTTTTCCTTGGTGGCACCAAGGCAGTGAGGCCTCTCTTCGTGTTCTGAGGCGAATTCCCAGAGGTGCTGGAGAATCAGGCTTTCCTGGAAGTGCAGGGGCAAATGGCTGTCCTTGGAAATTTCTGTAGGAGGCTCTGGGTTCCTCTCATGATTCACTTGGTGAGAAAGCCAGCCTCTTGAGGTGTGAGAGGAAAGTCGTGTGTCTGTTCAAAGCGAAGAAGGGTCTGATCACTGCTCATCTCGCAAGAACCTGGAGAATCCTGGGCCTCTCAAGTTGTGGTAGGTCACATGAGGTTCCTTTTGCATGGCCGTGTGCTTCTTGGAGATCCTCTTGGGCTGCATGTAGTGAACCAATCTTCTTCTTGGGATTCCATCTTGAATGTGGGAGTCTTATGGAGGCTCTGCATTGGAAAAAAAGGCTCACCTCACATTGACAGGAGCATCTCTTTTTTTCTTGAGTTGTGGCGGGAAGCATTGTATTCCTCCCAAGTGGATCCTTTCAATTCAGAGACCCTCTCGTGAATCCTCAGGGAAGTCAAGGCAACTTGGGATGTTCGAGGAGGAGCTGTGGAAGTTTCTCGCGTCCCTGCAGGGGAATCAGGCCTCATCTCGCCTTCAGATTCACGTCATGGGATGGTTCTCGAGTTGCGGTGGACAGTTTCTGGACTTACAGCGGGCAGTTTCTCGAGTTGCATCCGGCACTTTTGGATCCATCTGGAGCTGTGAAGCGGTCCTCTGGGAGCCTCTAATGTTGCCTCAGGGAAGGCAGGCCCTCATTTCGATGTGCACGGGCCATCTCGGTGCTCTTCTTGAGTCACTACACTGGATTAGGTCCTCATCTTTAGGTGAGGTATGAACTTGAGCTTTCATCTCGAGTTTGGACACGGATATCAGAGTTCCGATTGAGTTTCTCCAAGAGAGTACATGCTCATCTCGTTGTGAGGTATGCAACTCTCCTTTGCTCTCAGGTTTTCAGAACTCCACTGCATGAAGTCAGGGCTTTTGGGCAGATTTCTGATATGTGCAACGGGGGAGTCAGACCTCCATCCATGCAGCTGAGCAGAAATTTGAGGTTTTGTTAAAGTCACCACAAGGACATCAGTCGTCATCTCGAGTGGAGTGGGTGATATGGTGCTTTTTCTTCAGTTTGAGTGGGAAGCTGCGGGTTCTCCTCGAATCGTTGCAGGGACCTCAGTTAGCCTCTGGCCTTGACCAGCGAAGTTAGGTGTCCGTTTTTGTGGCATGCATGAGTGAAGGAGTGCTGTGGAGTCGCTTGAGGGATGTCCGAGAGTCTCCTTGGAAATGAAGGCAGAGGAACTCAGTGTTCCATCCCCATTTGCTACCTAGTCTTTGGGGTCCCTTGGAAGTGAACCTGGCGGGAAGGTGTCCTCTCATGTGAGGTGTGACACTTCTTTTTCCTCTCCTCTTAAAAAAAAACGCAGGTGTCAGGTCTCCTGCCTTGTTGAGGCAGGCAATTACAGCTTTTCCTTGATGGCAACGAGGCAGTGAGACCTCCCTGCATGTTCTGAGGCGAATTCCCAGAGGTGCTGGAGAATCAGGCTTTCCCTGAAGTGCTGGGGCAAATGACTGTCCTTGGAAATTTCTGCAGGAGGCTCTGTGTTCCTCTCTTGATTCACTTGCTGAGAAAAGCAGCCTCTTGAGGTGTGAGAGGAAAGTCCTGTGTCTGTTCGAAGCGAATTAGGGGCTAATCATCGCTGATCTCGCGAGAAGCTGAAGAAACCTGGGCCTTTCGAGTTGGCAGGGAGCACAAGGTTCCTCTTGCATGGCCATGTGCTTTTTGGTGATCCTCTTGGTCTGCGTGTGGCAAAACAAGCTTCGTCTTGTTATTCAGTCGCGAACGTGGGAGTCTTAGGAGGCCCTGCATGGGAAAAAAGCCTCAGATCACATTGAGAGGGGAATCTCTTGCTTTCTTGACTTGCGGTGGTAAGCTTAGTGTTCCTCACAAGTTGACCCTTTCAATTCAGAGACACTCTCCTGAATCCTTCGGGAAGTCAAGGCAACTTGGGAGGTTCGAGGAGGAGCCGTGGAAGTTTCTAGCGTCCCTGCAGGGGAATCAGGCCTCATCTCGCCTTCAGATTCATGTCGTGGGATGGTTCTCGACTTGCGGCGTACAGTTTCTTGCCTTACAGCGGGCATTTCTCGAGTTGCATTGGGCACATTTGGATCCATCTGGACCTGTGAAGCGGTCCTCTGGGAGACTCTAATGTTGCCTCAGGGAAGGCAGGCCCTCATTTCGATGTGCACGGGCCATCTCGGTGCTCTCCTTGAGTCACTACACCGGATTAGGTCCTCATCTTTAGGTGAGGTATGAACTTGAGCTTTCATCTCGAGTTTGGACACGGATATCAGAGTTCCGATTCAGTTTCTCCAAGAGAGTACATGCTCATCTCGTTGTGAGGTATGCAACTCGCCTTTGCTCTCAGGTTTTCAGAACTCCACTGCATGAAGGCAGGGCTTTTGGGTAGATTTTGATATGTGCAACGGGGGAGTCAGACCTCCATCCATGCAGCTGAGCAGAAATCTGGTGTTTTGTTGAAGTCACCACAAAGACATCAGTCCTCATCTAGAGTGGAGGGGGTGATATGGTGCTTTTTCTCGAGTTTGAGTGGGAAGCTGCGGGTTCCCCTCGAATCGTGGCAAGGACCCCAATGAGCCTCTGTTCTTGACCAGCGAAGTCAGGTGTCCGTTTGTGTGGCATGGATGTGGGAAGGAGTGCTCCGGAGTCATTTGCAGGAGGTCAGAGAGTCTCCTTGCAAATGAAGGCAGAGGAATTCAGGGTTCCATGCCCATTTGGGAACTAGTCTTTGGGTTCTTTGGAACTGAAACTTGGGGAAGTTGTCCGCTCATGTGATGCATGACACTCCCTTTTCCTCTCTTCTTGAAAATACGGAGGCGTCAGGTCTCCTGCCTTTTTGAGGCAGGCATTTACAGCTTTTCCTCGATGGCAACAAGGCAGTGAGGCCTCCCTTCGTGTTCTGAGGTGAATTCCCAGAGGTGCTGGAGAATCAGCCTTTCTCTGAAGTGCTGGGGAAAATGACTGTACTTGGAAATTTCTGCAGGAGGCTCTGGGTTCCTCTCATGATTCACTTGGTGAGAAAGGTGGCCTCTTGAGATGTTAGAGGAAAGTAGTGTTTCTGTTCGAAGCAAAGAAGGGGCTAATCATAGCTCATCTTGCGAGGAACTGGAGAACCCTGGGCCTTTCGAGTTGTGGCAGGGAGCACGAGGTTTCTCCTGCATGGCCATGTGTTTTTTGGAGATGCTCTTGAGCTGCATTTAGGGAACCAAGCTTCGTCTTGGTATTCTATCAGGAGCGTGGGAATCTTCTTGAGGCCCTGCATGGGAAAAAAAGCCTCAGGTCATGTTGAGAGGGGAATCTCTTGGTTTCTGAGTTGCGACCAGAACCGTAGTGTTCCTCCTAAGTTGACCCTTTCAATTCAGGGACACTCTCGTGAAGCCTCAGGGAAGTCAAGGCAACTTGGGAGGTTCGAGGAGGAGCTGTGGAAGTTTTTCACGTCACTGCAGGGGAATCAGGCCTCATCTCCCCTTCAGAGGCACATCGTGGGATGGTTCTCGACTTGCAGCGGACAGTTTCTCGACTTGCGGCAGGCAGTTTCTCGACTGCCAGAGGGCTGGTTTTCGAGTTGCAGTGGGCACTTTTGGATCCATCTGCAGATGAGACGCCATCTTCTGGGAGCCTCTAATCTTGCCTCACGTAATGCAGGCCCTCATTTCGATGTGCTTGTGCAATCTCGTTGCTCTTCTTGATCACTACAGTGGATTAGGTCCTCATCTTTATGTAATGTATGAACTTGAGCTTTCATCTTGATTTTGGAAATGGATATCAGAGTTCCGTTGATTTTCTCCAAGAGAGTATGTGCTCATCTCGTTGTGAGGTATGCAAGTCGCCTTTGCTCTCAGGTTTTCAGAACTCCACTGCATGAAGGCAGGGCTTTTGGGCAGATTTTTGATATATGCAACAGGGGAGTCAGCCCTAGATCGGTGTAGCTGAGCAGAAAGCTGGGTTTTTTTTTTTTAAGTCACCACAAGGACATCAGTCCTCATTTCGAGTGTAGGGGGTGATATGGTGGTTTTTCTCGAGTTTGAGTGGGAAGCTGCGGGTTCTCTTCGAATCGTGGCAGGGACCTAAGTGAGCCTCTGTTCTTGACCAGCTAAGTCAGGTGTCCGTTTGCGTGGCAAGCATGAGCTAGGGAATGCTCTGGAGTCGCTTGCGGGATGTCAGAGAATCTCCTTGGAAATGAAGTTAGAGGAACTCAAGTTTCCATCCCCATTTGCAACCTGGACTTCGGAGTCCCTTGGAACTAAACTTGGGGTAAGTTGTCTGCTCATTTGAGGCATGACACACCCTTTTCCTCTCCTCTTAAAAAAATGGAGGCGTGAGTTCTCCTGTCTTGTTGAGGCAGGTAGTTAGAGCTTTTCCTCGATGACAACAAGGCAGTGAGGCGTTCCTTCGTGTTCTGATGCAAATTCCCAGAGTTACTGGAGAATCAGGCTTTCCCTGAAGTGCAAGGGCAAATGGCTGTCCTTGAAAGTTTCTTTTTTTTTTTTGCCTCTGCAGAGAAGTCTGCACTTTTATTTATTTATTTTTTCATTTGTTTTGCCATAAAATAACATGATATCACCATCAGTGTACATCTGCTCCCCCTTTTGATTCCCCTTCCCTCCTGCCTCCAGACTCCCTCTCCCCAGGAAATCTCGGTGGACCATCCCTGTGCAACCATCCTAGGCTGGCGATTGATTTCACATGTAATATTTAACATGTTTCAGTGCCATTCTCCTAAATCAACCCTCCCCTGCCCTCATCCACAGATTCCATGAATCTGTTCTATACGTCTGCATTCCTTTTGCTTTATTGCATGGTGGGTTCTCATTACCATCTTTCTAAATTCCATATGTATGTGTTAGTATACTGTACTGTTGTTTTTCCTTCTGCCTTACTTCACTCTGGATAATAGGCTCCAGTTCCATCCACCTGAGTAGAACTGCTTCAAATGAATTTTTTTTAATGCTGATTAATATTCCATTTTGTATATGTACCACATCTTTCTTTTCCATTCATCAGTTGATGGGCATCTAGGTTGCTTCCATGTCCTGGCTATTGTAAACAATGCAGCGATGAACATTGGTGTACACGTGTCTCTTTCAATTCTGGTTTCCTTGTTGTATATGCCCAGCATTGGGATTGCTGGGTCAAATGGCAGGTCTATTTGCAGTTTTTTAAGGAATCTCCACACTGTTTTCCATAGTGGTTGTACTAGTTTGCATTCCCACCTACATTGGGTGGCTGCAGTACAAAAATCTACAAGCAATAAATGCTGGAGAGGACGTGGAGAAAAGGGAACTCTCCTACACTGTTGGTCTGAAGGGTGAGATGATATGGGAGAATGGCATTGAAACATATTAATTATCATATGTGAAATCAATTGCCAGCCCAGGTTTGATGCTCAGGGCTGGGGTACAGGGATTACCCAGAGAGAGGGGATTGGGAGGGAGGTGGGAGGGTGGTTCTGGAAGGGAAACATATGTATACCTATGGCAGATTCATGTCAATATATTGCAAAACCAACACGATAATATAAAGAAAATTTTAAAAAAGCAAGTCCTTAACAATATGAACTATCTTGTACAGGTCTTATTTTGTAAAACTGTATTAAATACAATAAAGACATATGTATAGTGCTGAAAATTATATTTCTTTACTCTAGATTCTTTAATGAAATATAACTGAATAATTGATCTACCATTTGGAGGGAAATGTTTTTTTCCACACTAGCTAAATGTTAAATTATTATATTCATGTATATATAATTATATTGTTTTCAATGCTTGTTAAAAAGAATGTAGTACAAAAATGAATCTCCCTGAGGGACTACACACATAAAATATAAAGTTGTCTCATAAATACCCAGGTAATTTTAAATGTTACTGCCCTCACAAAGATTCCTTTCAGGTACACTGAACTATTTAGGGATTTGTGGTTGAGTTGAATGATGACATATTGAATTATGAAAGACATCAAGTAGTAGAAAACTGTGCTCAGTCCCCTTTTTGGGGGGAATGAATTTGGACTTCTGAAAATATACTTACTCACTTAATCATTTAGACATAATTGTTGACCATCTTCTGTATGCGAGGTATAGTTGGAGGTAAAGATTAAATTGAATACGAAATAGAAATATTATTGCTTGCCAAAAGGAGTTCAAGCTTAGAATGCATTATAGACATATTAATAGTTGTCTTCAATATAGTGTGGTAAATATTATGAAGGAATCAGTGGCTGTAAGCATGTATATATAAGGAAGACTTAAACTCCCTTGAAATCCTCTAAGAGGAAGTGATTCAATAGAGTAGAGAAAATTAAGTAGAAGGAAAATCAGACAAATAAAAAGAATGATGGCAGAGGAAAAGTGTTCTAGGAAGAGAATAATGTATAAAGTTCATATTTAAATATATACAGAAATTTGGAATACTTGTGACATAGAAACTAGATTAAGAAAAAAATGTTTCAGGAGGTGCCTTATCTGAGATGCAGAAATGAAGTTTTCAAGGGCTATGTTAGCTATGAGAAAAAAACTTGACATTTATGCAAATGGCAATGGGAAGACACTGAAGGATTTCATCAGAAAAAAATAAGAATGAAGTTTCTATAAATTTCGTATAAGCTGAAAATTGAGGAACACAAAAAATAAGAAATATTGGAGGCAAGACTAAAAGTTCGATTTCATTTGCAAAAAAAAAAAAAAAAAGCAAAGCATCATTGTACTTTGACAAATAAAGCAATATATATGACCAGATTTGAAAATTGTGTGAGGTATAAAATTGTTAGCGTTTTTGTTGTTTAGTCCCTCAGTCATGTTTGACTCCTTGGAGTGGCCCCGCTGTAGGCCACCAGGCTACTTTGTCAATGGGAAGTCCCAGGCAAGAATAGTAGAGTGGGTTGCTATTTCCTCAAGGGGATCTTCCCAAAACAAGGAATGAACACGCATCTACTGTGTCTCCTGCATTGACAGGTGGATTCTTAATCAGTAGTAGAGGGGCAAATTGAACATTGACATGAGAATCAGGAAAGCATAGTAAAAGAAATTGTTTTCTGATTTGGAGAGCAAATGGATAGTGACACTGATCATTGTGATTCTTTGTGACCCCATGGAATAGAGCTAACCAGGCTCCTCTGTCCATGGAATTCTCCAGGAAAAATACTGTAATGGGTTTCCATTTCTTCCTCCAGGGGATCTTCCCAACCCAGGGATTGAACCTGTGTCTCTTATGTCTCCTTCATTGACAGACAGATTCTTTATCACCAACACCATCTGGGAAGCTCATTCATTGCACTAGAAAATATATATTCCAGGTCTTGAGTTTTGGGTCCCATTTGCAGAAATATCAAGTTCTTTTCTGTGTGTGATACTTTGATAAATATTTAAATGGCAATTTCTGAGAAATATTTAGATGTATAAAGCTGGAGTAAAAAGAAATTCTATATATATTATATATATAGAGAGAAAATTATTATTTTCAAATAAAGTATTTGAAAAATGATTTATTAATATATTGTTAATATTCAGCATATAGATGCCTATTGAGCACATAAGATTGTATAATTGATCAAACAGGTGCCAAAATGAGAGAGAGGATGGATGGTTGGAGAGAACATGAAGAACATGCCATCTGAAGCATAGCAATAAGAACAGACTCCAAGACTGATAATCAAAATGAACAAATAAAGCCAAAAGACTGCTTTGCTTTTTAGAACCCACACTTGTATTCAATAGAGCTCAGTGCTATAGTGTTGCAAAAAAAATTCACAGGTTTTAGTGGATTTGAAAATAAGGAAGGTGATAATAAACATGCTCAGGGAATTTCTTTTTTGTTTTAATGAGAAAGAGAGGTGGATTGCACCTTCGTAAGTTATAAATGGAGCTTCCAGGGTGGCACTCATGGTAAAATAGTCTGCCTGTCAATGCAGGAAACATAAGAGATGCAGTTTACATATCTGAGTTGTGAAGATCCCTTGAAGTATGAAATGATAACCCACTCCAGTATCTTTGCCTGGAAAATTCCATGGACAAAGGAGCTTTGTAGGCTACAATCCCTTGGATCACAAAGAGCTACTCTAATGGCAGAAAGTCCTCCTTGATGAGGGTGAAAGACAAAAGTGAATAAGCTGGCGTAAAACTCAACATTCACAAAACTAAGATCATGGCATCCAGTCCCATCATTTCATGGCAAACAGAAGAGGAAAAAGTGGAAATAGTAACAAATTTTACTTTCTTAGACTCCAAAGTCGCTACAGTTGGTGACTACAGCTTTGAAATTAAAAGATGCTTGCTTCTTGGAAGAAAAGCAATGGCATTTCTAGGAGGCATATTAAAAAGTAGAGGCACTACTTTGCCAACAAAGGTCTGTATCGTCAAAGCTATACTTTTTCCAGTAGCCATGTATAGAGTTGGGCCATAAAGAAGGCTGAGCATCGAAGACTTGATGCTTTCAAATTGCTGCACTAAAGAAGACTCTTGAGAGTCCCTTAGACTACAAGGAGATCAAACCAGTCAATCCTAAGTAAAATCAACCCTGAATATTCACTGGAAGGATTTATACTGAAATTGAAGCTGCAATACTTTGGCAACTTGATGTGAAGAGCATCCTCATTGATAAAAACCCTGATGCTGGGAAAGATTGAAGATAAGAGAAGAGGGTGAGATAGGATGAGATGTTTGGATGGCATCACTGACTCAAAGGACATGAATTTGAGCAATCTTTGGGAGATAGTGGAGGGCAGGGATGCCTGGCATGTTACAGTCCATGGGGATCACAAAGATTCAGATACAACTCAGTAACTGAAAATAGGTATATTTGAAAAGTTGGGGACATATACCCATTCCAGTAAGTTTGGTTGAAAATTGGTGATGGGAACGAAAAGAGAAAGGAGTCACCAAGATAGAATATGAAGGAAAATAAAATAAAGAAACTTTTAATATTATACCCAACTGGTTCTCTAAAGATACATACTGTATTAGTATTTTGATTTTTGACTTACACTTTTCATGCTTGCTTTTGCTAATTTTTAATATTCTTATGAAATAATAAAATAACAGTTCTATGAAAGAAATTTATAACTTAAGAAATTATGTTAATGTATTTGCTATCACAGCCACTTTATATCTTGAATGCTTTTGCTTTTCTTTAAAGAAAAGTACAACACAGGCTTTACTATTGTATTGATTAGAAAATTGCAATTGAAATTCTTCATTTCTTTTTTTTTTCTCTCTCTCTCTTTATTCTTTTACAACTTTTTAGTGGAATTTCCACCTGGACAAAATGTTTTTTACAGTAAATTCTCAAGTAAATCTACATATAATTCAGAATCCTTATCAAGATTCTACTTTAACTGAATTTAGCATAATATCCTGGAGAGCCAGAGATGCCTTCTCCAACATAATCATTCCTTACGGAGTCAAGATTATTCAGAGTGTGTGCTCTGGTGGAATTTGCTGTAGAATTGTTTATTTAATGGCAGAAAGCAATCATTCAGCAGTTGCTGAGTTCATCCTTTTGGGCCTCACAGACAACCCAGAGCTTCAGCTCATTTTCTTTTGTGTTTTATTGTTGATCTACTTGATTACTGCCTTGGATAATCTTGGTTTGATTGTGCTAATACAAGTGAGTCCCCAACTTCACACACCCATGTATTTTTTCCTCTGTCTTCTGTGGATTTTTGTGGTTCCTCCTCCATCACACCAAACACCTTTGTGAGCTCTTTTCATGAAATTAAAAGCATGCCATTTTATGTGTGTGCCGCTCAACTGTGTTGCTTTATCACATTTTCATTTTGGGAAAAGCAGAGACATTACTTTGTCAAAAAGGTCCGTCTAGTCAAGGCTATGGTTTGTCCAGTGGTCATGTATGAATGTGAAAGTTGGACGGTGAAGAAAGCTGAGCACTGAGGAATTGATGTTTTTGATGCTTTTGAACTGTGGTGCTGGAGAAGACTCTTGAGAGTCCCTTGGACAGCAAGGAGATCCAACCAGTCCATCCTAAAGGAGGTCAGTCCTGGGTGTTCATTGTAAGGACTGATGCTGAAGCTGAAACTCCAATACTTTGGCCATCTCATGTGAAGAGTTGGCTCACTGGAAAAGACCCTAATTCTGGGAAGGATTGGAGTCAGGAGGAGAAGGGGATGACAGAGGATAAGATAGCTGAATGGTATCACTGACTCAATGGACATGGGTTTGAGTGGACTCTGGGAGTTGGACAAGGAAGCCTAGTGTGCTGCAATTCATGGGGTCACAAAGAGTTGGACATGGCTGAGCAACTGGACTGAACTGAACCGAATGCTGTCTGTCATGGCTTATGATCAGTATGTGGCCTTATGTTACCCTTTACTCTATGTAGTTCTCATGCCTAGGAAACTCTGCATCCAAATGGTCACTAGCTCTTATATTTTTGGATCCCTGGTGGGATTCATACAAGCAGTGGCTACATTCCTCCTGGCTTTCTGTGGCCTTAATGTGATCAATCAGTTCTACTGTGATGATGTTCCCTTGAACCCTGTGTCCTGCTCTGCTATGAGAGTCAAAGAGATGGTGTTATTAGCCATTGCAGGATTCAATGTCATCTGTTCTCTTTTAATTGTAGTCATAGCCTATGTGTTTATCGTCTTCACCATTGTAATGATCCATTTTACTGTAGGGAGAAAGAAAGCCTTTTCTACCTGTTCCTCTCACCTGTTTTCTGTAACTATGTATTATGAGACTCTCAGTTTTATGTACCTGCAGCCCAAGTTAAGCAACTTACTAGATAAAGGCAAATTTACATCAGTTTTCTATACTGTTGTGATTCCTATGCTAAGCCCATTGATCTACACTGTGAGGATTGGGAGGTAAAAAATGCTTTGAGAAAAATTATTGAAAAGATGTATCTGAATAAAAAAATAAGAATTGTGTTGTTACTAAAGATATGCCAGGTATAGTTTTCTGTTTAGTTCAGTCTCTCAGTCGTGTCTGACTCTTTGTGACCCCATGAACCTCAGCACACCAGGCCTCCCTGCCCATCACCAACTCCCAGAGTTTACCCAGACCTATGTCCATTGAGTCAGTGATGCCATCTAACCATCTCATCCTCTGTCATCCCCTTCACCTCCTGCCCTCAATCTTTCCCATCATCAGGGTCTTTTCTAATGATTCAGTTCTTTGCATCAGGTGGACAAAGTATTGGAATTTCAGTTTCAACATCAGTCTTTCCAATGAACAATCAGGACTGATCTCCTTTAGGATGGACTTTTTGGATCTCCTTGCAGTCTGAGGGATTCTCCAGTGTCTTCCCTAACACGACAGTTCAAAAGCATCAATTCTTTGGCACTCAGCTTTTTTTTTACAGTCCAACATTCACATCCATACATGACTACTGGAAAAACCATAGCCTTGACTAGATAGACCATTGTTGACAAAGTGATGTCTTTGCTTTTCAATATGCTATCTAGGTTGGTCATAACTTTCCTTCCAAGGAGTAAGCATCTTTTAATTTCATGGTTGCAGTCACCATCTGCAGTGATTTTGGAGCCCAGAAAAATAAAGTCAGGCACTGTTTCCCCATCTATTTGCCTTGAAGTGATGAGACTAGATGCCATCATCTTAGTTTTCTGAATGTTGAGCTTTAAGCCAACTTTTCCACTCTCCTCTGTCACACTCATCAAGAGGCACTTGAGTTCTTATTCACTTTCTGCCATAAGGGTGGTGTCATCTGCATATCTGAGGTTATTGATATTTCTCCCAGAAGTCTTGATTCCAGCTTGTGTTTCATCCAGCCCAGCGTTTCTCATGATGTACTCTGCATAGAAGTTAAATAATCAGGGTGACAATATATAGCCTTGACGTACTCCTTTCTCTATTTGGAACCTGACTGTTGTTCCATGTCTGGTTCTAACTGTTGCTTCCTGACCTGATTCAGGTTTCTCAACAGGTATGTCAGTTAATATGGTATTCCCATCTCTTTCAGAATGTTCCACAGTTTATTGTGATCCACACAGTGAAAGGCTGTGGTATAGTCAATAAAGCAGAAATTGATATTTCTCTGGAACTCTCTTGCTTTTTACATGATCCAGCAGATGTTGGAAATTTAATCTCTGATTTCTCTGATTTTCTAAAACCAGTTTGAACATCTGGAAGTTCACGGTTCACGTGTCGCTGAAGCCTGGCTTGGAGAATTTTGAGCATTACTTTACTAGCATGTGAGATGAGTGGAACTGTGCAATAGTTTGAGTATTCTTTGGCATTGCCTTTCATAGGGATTGGAATGTAAACTGACTTTTTCCAGGCCTGTGGCCACTGCTGAGTGTTCTAAATTTCCTGGCATATTGAGTGCAGCACTTTCTCAACACATCTTTCATGATTTAAAGTAGCTTAACTGGAATTCCATCACCTTCCCTAGCTTTGTTGGTAATTATGCTTCTTAAGGCCCACTTGACTTCAAATTCCAGGATGAAAAGTGTTTAGGGTAACACAAAACTTGTATTTATTTGTTCCATTATTCTACTAGTATATTTAGAGTTTCTAAAAAGTGCTAGCTCTTACCAGGTTTCAGGGAGGTACAAAATAAACATCTGTTTTTTCCCCAAAAATTTGCAATTTAGATCATTTTTCAAAGTAATTAATAAGTGAATGGATTGTTAGACATAACACTTGAGAAGTAATGGAACACCTCTAAGAAGAAGCAAAATTTAATCTGATATCTGATGGATACATTGAAAGATAAAGCCGACTCTATTGTAAACACAGAAGGAAGAGTTTCTGCTTCAACTATGTACAAAATTCCTGATCACAATTGAGAAACTGATAGCATGAATAATGGCTGAACCCTGGAAATTACATGAAAAACGTCACAAGAAGTGAGACTAGTCAGAATAGAAGGGGTTGCTTATCAAAGGTTAAATCAGCCAACCTTTTGGACTCTATCCCATATCAATAGGAAATAGTAAGCTATGATTTGCATGTTAGAAAGTTCACTCTAGTTACAATGAACAGAGAAAGACAAGATAAGATAAATGTTTGGACAATCATATAGTAAGTAGTGATAGAGGCCTAAATTACAAGTAGACAGGTTTAAAAATAATAGGTTAAATAATCAGTGTGTACAAGACCTAATTTTTATCAGTGGATATTAGAAAGATATGTGAAATACATTTTCATGGCTTTATGCCTAAATAACTGTCTGGAAGATGACATTGACATCACTCACTGAGTTAGAAAATGAATGCTTCAAAGCAGATGAAAAATATATGATCGTTTTTGAATTGCTGAGTCATCTTTTGAGCATGCTATGTTTAGGCACTTTGGGAATATCTAAATGAAGTTGTCTGGGTATCTCTTGAATATATACCTGGAGATCAGAGGAGAAACCTGGACTAGAAATTTAGACTTTTGCAATACAAAAGTGACAACCATCCCCAGAACACTTGATCAGAGTTCCACAAGAGTGTGCAAGAAATGACATAAGATGGCTTAGGAAAGAAATGTAAGGTAATGCTTTAATTAAAGCATAAACACAGGGAGTGGAGCCAGCAAGAAGTGTAAAAGTGGAGAGAAAAATGTAATTGTGATGACTTGCAAACCAAACCAAATAAAACAATGATTTTCATGAAAACTAATGTCAATTACATCTGGGACTACATAGGCAACAGCAAGCAACAACAAAGAAGTCTTCATTGCCTATGGGAAGAAGGAGATGAACGCTGGTGAACGTTGAATGAGTACTTGTATTAAAATTACCATAATAACAATTTCAGAATACAAGTTCATATATAAATGCTAAAAATGAAGCAAATGACTCTCCAGGATGTTTAGTACTGAAAGAATGAAGAGGAGTGGGGTTGATGGATAGAGGAAAAGGAAAATAAATCACAGGACATTGGTAATGATTTCAGCATGTGTCTTCTTTTTAAACTGATGGGGAAGCTTGAAGAAATTAGTAGCAGATGAACATATGGGATGAATAAAACAGCTTGGGAAACAAAATATGTTTATATATTAGAAAGGTAAATTTATATGTTGTGAATAGTTGTTGTGGCAATTGATCACAGAGTCTAAGCTGTTTTGGGGTGAGCATTGAATAAAGGAGGCGACAGTAGGTAAAGGATACTTAGGGGTAAAGTGATTGAGTGGATATATACAAGGTTGTAGTGTCATAACTGATGTGAAAGGAAAGTTCAGAAAGTTGTGGCTATAAGGTAAGTTTTTTTATTTTGGATAGCTACTATTTTATCAATTGTCACATAAAACAAGCTTCAAAATGGAATCACGAGAGTAGGATGCTCAAGTGGAATAGCAGTGGGGTCGCTGATTCCAAGATCAAGAATCTAGGAAGCCAAGGTACGAAATAAGTGATGTTCATGACGCTGATGGCAAATTTGTGAAAAATAAACAAGATGGCATCAATACCAGAGCCTTCAGTGAATAAGAGGGAGTGACCTGGATGCATATGTGATAACAGTGAATATGGGGATAAACCTCTAAGCACCAGGGAAGTGTACCTGAATGCAAGACACAGCAATAAACAGAAAAGAATGCTCCACCATGAACAATGCTTTATTTCACCTGCCAGATTTAACATATGTGGAGAGTTTCAAATGGAACAGCCTGCGGAAAGCTGGAGAGAAATACATTTTCAAGGATGATTGAAGTTTCATTTTATAGAGAGGAAACTAAAATGATTGAATATATTGGTGAGTTTGGTAAGGTCAGAGCAAGAGCTACACAGACTCCAACACATCAGAGAAATATAAGTACTAGAAAAATTAAGAGCCAGGAAAGGTAATGATCTGAAATCACAAGTCAATGAGGCAATGGGAAAAGACCTCAAAATACTGAAAAAAGCATAATCTACAGTCATGTGTATGATGGGATTACAGTGTTTTCTTTGTGAATAAGCCTAAATCTGAGTAGTATTAATACTAATGGAACAAAAAAAAAAACATGTGTGCTCAATCCTGTCTGACTCATGGACTGTAGTCAGTCAGGCTCCTCTGTCCATGGGATTTTCCAGGTAAGAATACTGGAGTTGTTTGCCCTTTCCTCCTCCAGGGGATTTTCTGACCCAGGTATCCAACTATTGTCTCCCACATCTCCTGCACTGACAGGAGGACTCTTTGTTACTGTGCTGCCATATGGGAAGCCCATTTTAAGGACTAAAATTTACTCACTTACGACATACTGCAGGAAAGGCATTATTTCAAGCACTTAAGATAGGCACACTTAGAGATCGCCTTTCCAAAATTTTCTGATTAATGGGGAAATTATTGCCTCTATGAAAATAGTTCATTTCTATAAAATATGAATTAAGGTCAGGGAGTCCAGAACTAATTCATGAGCTATTTTGCTTCACCCCACACTAATCATGAAACAGGAAGAGTGTTTAGGCTCTCACTCTCAGCTTCCATATCTGAAAATGAAGACAATAGCTTATCACCAGTCAACAGGGTTGATGGAAAGATGATCTGAGATGAATAGTAGAAAAATTTTAAAAAGTCAAACATATCTACCCAAATGAAGATCATTAAAAGCTATTTCTTTTAGTAAGCCAGAAACTAGTTTTTGTTTCCACAAAATTATCTTGATATTTTTATTCTCCTCTTCTGCAATTAAATGTTAGGAGCCATATGATAAATATGTTTTCTGAATCATTTTAATGATTTTTAATCATTCCATGCATATTACAGAAAAAGCAAAACTGTCTATGTAGCTAAGGGCTTTTCTCCCTTTAATTCCCAAATATTACATAGTAATTGAAAGAAAACTAGAAATCATAATGAGAGAACAAGATAAAATAAAAATAATCCTGAACAGTTAATATAGAGATGGTCAGAATTAAAAATTACCTTTCATATTATCTCTTCTGAAATTATTTGTTTAATTTATTGTTTTCTTTTAATTAACAATTTTCAAAGATTTAGCATGTTTAAAGTATTTCATGTTTTATTTCAATAATTAAAAGCATAGTTGTGCTCAAATAACTCTGTCTTTATTTTCTTTTATTAAAAACAGGTAATAAATTGTTCAACTATGTTAGATTTTAAATAAAATGCTATCTTTCTATCTTTCCAAACCCCACAGAATTTCATACTTTGGAAATTCTGCAGAGAACAAATTACTTCATTCTGAAACCAGAATTTCCATGGAACGTCTCCTCTGAATGTGTCCAACATAAGATTAGGGTGGATCAGAATTAGTTCCCAACATCTGCTTGATTATCTCTAAGGGAGACAAGAATACTCAGACTGTGTTCTGTAGGGGTTTTACTGTTAAAAAAAATTTAATCTCTACTATGGCAAAAGACAATTATTCTGCAGTGTCTGAGTTAATCCTCTTGGGATTCACAGATAATCCAGAACTTCAAGCCACTCTCTTTGTTGTATTCCTAGTAATCTATTTAGCTATTGTCCTGGGTAATCTTGGTTTGATTGTGCTAATACAAGTTAGCCCATAGCTTCAAACATCCATGTATTTTTTTCCTCAGCCATCTGGCTTTTATTGATTTTTATTTTACTTCATCTGTCACCCCAAACATCTAGGTGAATTTTCTGTGTGAAGTTAAAAGTATAACATTTTATGCATGTGCCATTCAGCTGTGCTTCTTTATCTCATTTGTAGTTTGTAAATATTTATTTGCTCTCAGTCATGGCCTATGACAGGCATGTTGCCATTTTCAACCCTTTACTGTATGTCATCCTCATGCCTAAAAACTCTGTAATTGGATCATTGCTAGCACATATATTTATGGATTTGTCGTGGGTCTTGCACAGACAGCTACAACATTCCTTTTGTCTTTCTGTGGCTCCAATAGGCTCAACCACTTCTACTGTAATGACATTCCCTTGCCCACAGTGACTTTCTCTGACACTCAAGTCAAAGAGCTGATGCTGTTAACCATTGCTGGGTTCAACACATTTTGCTCTCCACTGATCGTGATCAGTTTTTATATCTTCATCCTCTTTGCCATTCTGAGGATCCATTCTGCTGAAGGAAAGCAAAAAGCCTTTTCTGCCTGTGTTTCCCATCTCACCTCCATCACCATATTTTATGCAGCAATCATTTTTATGTACCTTCTGCTTAGTGCAAGCTATTCTCTGAACACAGATAAATTTGTTTCAGTGTTCTATATGGTAGTGATTCCGGTGTTAAACCCATTGATCTATAGCTTGAGGAATCAGGAAGTAAAGAATGCACTGAAGAGAATTATAGAAAAGTTCCATTTGGCTATCAAATAACTGAAAAATCAAGGAGAGGGAGGAGACAGAGGACTTGGAATTATAGCTTATCTAAAGTCAATATGCTGATAAATGATGGGGTCAAATTCCTCACTTCTAGTGTTCATATTTACTCAGTATGTCTTACCCACCGTTTCATTCTTGGTGATTTAAGTGTGAAAGGCATTTTGAAAATTTTGAGGTGTTACATTTTAAAAGGAAAAAGAGACAGGCAAACAAGGAAAGACAGAGAAACAGAGATAGAGATATCTTAACCTGTTTGAACAGGCATCTTTAAAATTAAAGAAGTGGAACTTTGGGTATAATGACTTTATCTGAATTCTGTGTCATAAGGGTCAGAGTAAGATAGATCAACATTTGGTATCTATATAAGGCAAAGTTTAATAGCAAGATTAAAAAAAAAACACTGAATAACCTCCCTAACACTCCTCCTCTGGCATTCAGCTCAAAGAATAGCACCTGCAGAACAAACTTGACATTGAAACCTTGGTGATATCGATACTGTCACTATATCAGTTTAGTTCACTGAAGCTCTTTTCTGTAATTATAATTCCTTGCTTGTTCTATATCAATTGTGATTAGAAACATGGACTCTTTCTTCACACAGTTTGGCTAACAATTCAACTAGTTTTTCCAAGTAATAGCTGTTATCTTGGGTAAATTATTATATTTCACATCTCTTTTTCCTTGGTTTCTTCTACAGTAGTAATAGTTTCTTTGTCCTGGACTGATTGTGAACATTAAATAAGATTATGACTATAAAATACTTACATATTTTGTAGTACATGCCAAGCGCTTCATAACCATTGACTATTACACATAAGTAGTAACATTATTTTCAGCATTGTTATTGCATGCATAGCCTTTATAGAAAGTGTTGGCAAAGTGATATGCTTTGTTTTATTTTTTTATTTTTTTTAATTTTCTTTACTTTATTGTGTTGCTTTTGCCATACATTGACATGAATCCACCAGGGGTATACAAATGATCCCCCTCCAGATCCCTCCTCCCTCCTCCCTCCCGATTCCCTCCCCCTGGGTCATCCCAGTGCATCAGCCCCAAGCATCAAACCTGGGCTGGCGATTGATTTCACATATGATAATTAACATGTTTCAATGCCATTCTCCCATATCATCCCACCCTTGCCCACTTCCACAGAGTCCACGAGTCTGTTCTATACATCTGCGTTCCTTTTGCTGTCTCACATGCAGGGATCTCGTTACCATCTTTCTAAATTCCATATATCTGTGTTAGTATACTGTATTTTTGCTTTTCCTTCTGGCTTACTTCGCTCTGGATAATAGGCTCCAGTTCCATCTACCTGAGTAGAACTGATGAAAATGAATTTTTTTTAATGCTGAGTAATATTTGATTGTGTATATGTACCACAGCTTTCTTATCCATTCGTCAGTTGATGGGCATCTAGGTTGCTTCCATGTCCTGGCTATTGTAAACAATGCAGCGATGAACATTGGGGTACACGTGGCTCTTTCAATTCTGGTTTCCTTGGAGTGTATGCCCAGCAGTGGGATTGCTGGGCCGTATGCCAGTTCTATTTTCAGTTTTTTTAAGGAATCTCCACACTGTTCTCCATAGTGGCTATACTAGTTTGCATTCCCACCAACAGTATAAGAGGGTTCCCTTTTCCCCAAATCCTCTCCAGCATTTATTGCTTGTAGACATTTGGATTGCAGCCATTCTGACTGGTGTAAAGTGGTACCTCATTGAGGCTTTGATTTGCATTTCTCTGATAATGAGTGATATTGAGCATCTTTTCATGTGTTTGTTATACATTTTTATGTCTTCTTTGGAGAAATGTCTGTTAAGTCCTTTGGCCCACTTTTTGATTGGATCATCTATTTTTCTAGAATGGAGCTGCAGGTGTTGCTTGTATATTTTTGAGATTAATTGTTTGTCCGTTGCTTCATTGGCTATTATTTTCTCACATTCTGAAGGCTGTCTTTTCACCTTGCTTTTAGTTTCCTTTGTTGTGCAGAAGCTTTTAATTTTAATTAGATCCCATTTGTTTATTTGTGCTTTTATCTCCGATATTCTGGGAGGTGGGTCATAGAGGATCCCATTTTGCTTTACGTCAGAGAGTGTTTTGCCTATGTTATCCTCTAGGAGTTTTATAGTTTCTGGTATTATGATTAGATCTTTGATCCATTTTGAGTTTATTTTTGTGCATGGTGTTAGAAAGTGTTCTAGTTTCATTCTTTTACAAGTGTCTGTCCAGTTTTTCCAGCACCACTTATTAAAGAGATTGTCTTTTCCCCATTGTATATTCTTGGCTCCTTTGTCAAAGATAAGGTGTTCATAGATGTGTGGATTCATCTCTGGGCTTTCTATTTTGTTGCATTGATCTATATTTCTGGCTTTTTGCCAGTACCATACTGTCTTGATGACTGTGGCTTTGTTGAACTGTCTAAAGCCAGGTCGGTTGATTATTCAAGTTTCATTCTTCTTTCTCAAGATTGCTTTGGTTATACGAGGTTTTCTTGTATTTCCATACAAATTGTGAAATTATCTGTTCTAATTCTCTGAAAAAGACCTCTGGTACCTTGATAGGAATTGCATTGAATCTATAGATTGCTCTGGGTAGTATACTCATTTTCACTATATTGATTCTTCCAATACACGAACACAGTATATTTCACCATCTATTTGTGTCCTCTTTGATTTCTTTCATCAGTGTTTTATAGTTCTCTCTATATAAGTCTTTTATTTCTTTAAGTAGAGATACTCCTAAGTATTTAATTCTTTTTGTTTCGATGGTGAATGGAATTGTTTCCTTAATTTCTCTTTCTGTTTTCTCATTGTTAGTGAATAGGAATGCCAGGGATTTCTGTGTGTTGATTTTGTATATTTACTCTACAAAATTTTCTATATTCACTGATTAGCTCTACTAATTTTCTGGTAGAGTCTTTAGGGTTTTCTATGTAGAGGATCATGTCATCTGCAAACAGAGAGTGCTTTACTTCTTATTTTCCAGTCTGGATTCCTTTTATTCTTTTTTCTGTTCTGATTGCTGTGGCCAAGACTTCCAAAACTATGTTGAATAGTAGTGGTGAGAGTGGGCACCCTTGTCTTGTTCCTGACTTCAGGAGAAATGCTTTCAGTTTTTCACCATTGAGGATAATGTTTGCTGTGGTTTTGTCATATATAGCTTTTATTATGTCGAGGTATGTTCCTTCTCTTCCTGCTTTTTGGAGGGTTTTTATCATAAATGGATGTTGAATTTTCTCAAGGCTTTCTCTGCATCTACTGAGATCATCATGTGGTTTTTATTTTTCAATTTGTTAATGTGGTGTATTACATTGATTGATTTGTGAATATTGAAGAATCCTTGCATCCCTGGGATAAAGCCTACTTGATCATGATGTATGATATTTCTAATGTGTTGTTGGATTCTATTTGCTACAATTTTGTTAAGGATTTCTGCATCTATGTTCATCAGTGATATTGGCCTGTAGTTTTCTTTTCTTTTTTTTTTTTGTGGTATCTTTGTTGGGTTTTGGAATTAGGGTGATGTTGGCCTCATAGCATGAGTTTGGAAGTTTACCTTCCTCTGCAATTTTCTGGAAGAGTTTGAATAGAGTAGGTGTTAGATCTTCTCTAACTTTTTGGTAGAATTCAGCTGTGAAGCCATCGGGTCCTGAGCTTTTGTTTTTTAGAAGATTTCTGATTACAGTTTCAATTTCCATGCTTGTGATGTGTCTGTTAAGATTATCTATCTCTTCCTGGTTTAGTCTCGGAAAGTTGTACTTTTCTAGGAATTTGTCCATTTCATCCAAATTGTCCAGTTTATTTGCATATAGTTGCTGATAATAGTCTCTTATGATGCTTTGTATTTCTGTGTTTTCTGTTGTGATCTCTCCGTTTTCATTTCTAATTCTGTTGATTTGGTTCTTCTCCCTTTGTTTCTTGATGAGTCTGGCTAACGGTTTGTCAATTTTATTTATCTTATCAAAGAACCAGATTTTGGCTTGGTTGATTTTTGCTATGGTCACTTTTGATTCCTTTGCATTAATTTCTGCCCTGATCTTTAAGATTTCTTTCCTTCTACTAGACCTGGGCTTCTGCATCTCTTCCCTTTCTAGTTGCTTTAGGTGTATAGTAAGGTCATTTATTTGATTTTTCTCTTGTTTCCTGAGGTGAGCTTGTATTGCTATGAACTTTCCCCTTAGCATTGCTTTCACAGTGTCCCATAGGTTTTGAGCTGTTGTGTTTTCATTTTCATTCGTTTCCATGCATAACTGAATTTCATTTTTAATTTCTTCTGCGATTTGTTGGTTATTCAGCAGTGTGTTGTTGAGCCTCCATATGTTGGAAGTTTTGAGAGGTTTTCTCCTGTAGTTGATATCTAATCTCACTGCATTGTGGTCAGAAAAGATGCTTGGGATGATTTCAATATTTTTGAATTTATCAAGGTTAGATTTATGGCCCAGGATGTGATCTATCCTGGAGAAGGTCCCGTGTGCACTTGAGAAAAAGGTGAAATTCCTTGTTTT
>ML662885.1:112875-137716 GCA_007570785.1 Antilocapra americana
CAGGGTCTTTTCAAATGAGTCAGTTTTTCACATCAGGTAGCCAAAGTATTGGAGTTTCAGCTTCAGCATCAATCTGTTTAATCAATATTCAAGATTTATTTCCTTTAGGATGGACTGGTTGGATCTCTTTGCAGTCTAAGGGATTCTCAAGAGTCTTCTCCAACACCACAATTCAAAAGATATTATCTACATTATGCAATTTAATGAGCTTCCAAATGAAAAGCTAGTTGTGGCAACTCATGCATTTAATATTGTGGCTTTTTACCACACATGTCTCTAACCACTCACCACTCCATTAGACAATGTGATTGTTGAGATTAGGAATAATATTTTAATCAGTATTATAACATCTGAAAATATGGACACATAATAAACTCTACTACCTAACTGTTGAATAAACAAATTAGCTTAAGCTTTTGGGAAGTCACTATTAATAGTGTATATTTACAGGTAATTTTGTCCAGAACTCTGAAATAAGACATGCAGAAAAACCCATGGAAGAAAGGAACAATGTAACTGAATTTTTCCTCTTGGGACTCACTCAGAGTCTCCAGGGTCAGAAAATACTATTTGTTGTCTTCTTGCTAATCTACATTGTGACTATGGTGGGCAACCTACTCATTGTCCTGACTGTAGTGGTCAGTCCAACCCTGGATGTCCCTATGTACTTCTTTCTTGGCAACTTATCATTTATGGATGCTCTTTATTCTACTACATTCACTCCAAATATGATTATAAATTTATTCTATGAGAAAAGAACCATTTCCTTCCAAGCTTGCATGACCCAGATTTTTACAGGGCACTTATCTGGTGGTGCTGAGATTTTGCTCCTGGTGGTCATGGTCTATGACCGCTACATGGCCATCTGCAAGCCCTTGCATTATTTGACCATCATGAATCAGCGAGTGTGTGTTCTGCTTCTGCTTTTGGCCTGGGCTGGTGGGTTTTTACATGCTCTCCTTCATCCTCTCTTTATTTTCAACCTCCCCTTCTGTGGCTCCAATATCATGGACCACTTTTTGTGTGACATGCACCCCTTGTTAAAACTTGCCTTCACTGACACCCAATTTATTGCCCTCACAGTCTTGGCCAATGAGGGGGCCATCTGTATGGTCATCTTCACGCTGTTATTCATCTCCTGTGGGGTCATTATGCACTCCCTGAAGAATCATAATCAAGAAGGAAGGTACAAAGCCTTATCCACCTGTGGCTCACACATTACTGTGGTGGTCCTCTTCTTTGTGCCCTGTATTTTTATGTATGTGAGACCTCTTTCTACTTTACCCATTGACAAATACTTGACTGTGTTTTACACCATCATCACCCCTATGTTGAACCCTCTAATCTATAAACTGAGAAACAGTGAGATGAAAACTGCCATGAAAAAGTTCTGCCACAGAGGCAAAAGAAGAAAATGAAGCAGCATAAATATATATATATATATATATATATATATATACAATGAAGCATTGTTCCTCTAAGGAAAATTATGTGTGATTATTTAATTGGAAAATATATCTTCTCTGTATTAATAAGTTGATCATAATGAAAAGATTTATTTGGTAAGAGTCTTAGTGATCAAAATATGCTTTTAATATTTTCATTATTTTTTGGTTCAAAGTGCAATTATGTTCAAAACACATTTTTTGGAGATTTCTACAATTCAGAAGATATTTATAGTTTGTGCTTGTAAAAGGTCTCTTGCGACTAGAAATTTATCTCCTCTATGACGAGTTAAGCTGTGGTTAATATTTTAAATTTATTTAATTAGTAGAAGATTTTATGTTTTTTCTCAAAAAGTGACCTTTTAGAATTAATAGGGCTCATCACAAATTTCAAAACAATAGTACAAGAAATATGACATAAAATATTCATTTGCTTCTCTTCACACAAAGGCAGCACATATTAATATTTGTGGCACATGAGTTACACATGCATCTGTAAGGTACTCTTCAAATTCTATTTTGCTTATGTAACTTAAAATGTTAAAGTCCAAGAATGTTTCAGAGTTGTGATATTTATCATGAAAAGGCTATACAAATAATATGAAAAAACATTGTGTAAATGCAGAAAAATAACCAAATCTTGCTTATTTTTCCAATTGGACAATCATGTTATCTCCTGAAGCTTATCAGCTTTGTTAGGAGTTAAATTTTCATAAAGATGATTGTTTCACCTTCCCTGATACTTTAGAATTTCTGGTAAAACTTCCACTACTTTTCCTTTTTCCTTTTTTTTTTAATTTTCTTTATTTTATTGTGTTGGTTTTGCCATACATTGACATGAATCTGCCATGGGTATACATATGCTCCCCCTCCAGAACCCCCCTCCGTCCACCCTCCTGATTCCCTCCCCATGGGTCATCCCGGTGCAGCAGCCCAGAGCATCAGCCCTGGGTTGGCGATTGATTTCATATATGATAATTAACATGTTTCAATGCCATTCTCCCATATCATCCCACCCTTGCCCTCTTCCACAGAGTCCACAAGATTGTTCTATACATCTGTATTTCTTTTGCTGTCCCACATGCAGGGTTCTCATTACCATCTTTCTAAATTCCATATATATGCATTAGTATACTGTATTGTTGTTTTTCCTTCTGGCTTACTTCACTCTGGATAATAGGCTCCAGTTCCATCCACCTGAGTAGGACTGATTCAAATGAATTTTTGTTTTAATGCTGAGTAATATTTCATTGTGTATATGCAAAACAGTTTTCTTATCCATTCGTCAGTTGATGGGCATCTAGGTTGCTTCCATGTCCTGGCTATTGTAAACAATGTGGCAATGAACATTGGGGTACACGTGGCTCTTTCAATTCTGGTTTCCTCGGTGTGTATGCCCAGCAGTGGGATTGCTGGATCATATGGCAGTTTTATTTTCAGTTTTTTAAGGAATCTCCACACTGTTTTGCATAGTGGCTGTACTAGTTTGCATTCCCACCAACAGTGTAACAGGGTTCCCTTTTCGCCTCGATGTAGCAAGCATTTATTGCTTGTAGACTTTTGGATGACAGCCATTCTGACTGGTGTAAAGTGGTACCTCATTGTGGTTTTGATTTGCATTTCTCTGATAATGAGTGATGTTGAGCATCTTTTCATGTGTTTGTTAGCCATTTTTACGTCTTCTTTAGAGAAATGTCTATTATGTTCTTTGGCCCACTTTTTTATTGGGTCATTTGTTATTCTAGAATGGAGCTGCAGGTGTTGCTTGTATATTTTTGAGATTAATTGTTTGTCCGTTTCTTCATTGGCTATTATTTTCTCCCATTCTGAAGGCTGCCTTTTCACCTTGCTTTTAGTTTCCTTTGTTATGCAGAAGCTTTTAATTTTAATTAGGTCCCATTTGTTTATTCATGCTTTTATTTCCAATATTCTGGGAGGTGGGTTTCAGAGGATCCTGCTTTGGTTTATGTCCGAGAGTGCTTTGCCTATGTTTTCATCTAGGAGTTTTATAGTTTCTGGTCTTATGCTTAGATCTTTGATCCATTTTGAGTTTATTTTTGTGTATGGTGTTAGAAAGTGTTCTAGTTTCATTCTTTTACAAGTGGCTGTCCAGTTTTCCCAGCCCCACTTGTTAAAGAGATTGTCTTTTCTCCATTGTATATTCTTGCCTCCTTTGTCAAAGATAAGGTGTCCATAGATGTGTGGATTTATCTCTGGGCTTTCTATCCACTACTTATCAATATCCCTATCTCTTTGTTTATAATGTTTCATAACCTCTATGGATATGCAGGCTCTGTCTTTTATGCATAAATTTAGCATAGTTCATCATTCATGAACTTCATATACGCATAGGGAACTTGACAACAGATATTTTAAGTGATATTATTTTCAAGAAAGATTCTGACAATATATACCATTCTTATTTCTCTTATTAATGGAACACAGATTTAGTCAAGACAAGGCAAATAATTTATGAGACCAACATGCACATGCTTAATCATTCAGTCATGTCCAACTCTTTGTGGCCTCATAGACTATAGCTCAGCAATGTCCTCTGTCCATGAAATTTTGCAGATTAGAATACTGGAATTGGTTGCCATTTCCTTCTCCAAGGGATCTTCCTGGCCCAGGGATGAAACCTGTATTTCCTGTGCCTCCTGAATTGGAGGAGATTTTTTTACCTCCCTATTTCATCAGGATATAACTAACACAGATTACCAGGTAATAAAGAGTACAGACTATATTGTTTAATTTGACAGAGACATCATTCATAAAATCCTCCCTCTTTCTCTGAAACAGATTTGAAATAAAATATTAACTGCCTTTATATTTTTTCTTATACCAAATTCAAGAAAGACTTTATTCTTTACAATATTACGTTGGTTTTGCCATACATTCACATGAATCTACCATGGGTATACATGTGTTCCCGTTCCAGAACTCTCCTCCCACCTCCTTCCCGATTACATCTCTCTGGGTCATCCCGGTATACCAGCCCTGAGCACTCATATGGTTAGACTTATGTGATTTAGCAAACTTATTATCCTGTCTCGCTTTTTCAGCTTGGTTTCTTGTGGGGCTAAGGGTATGGGGCAATTGATGCTTTTCACTTGTAAGTGGCACTAAAAGAGAAACCTCATATATTGATTTTTATACCTTTTACATAGGGAGTTCTATATTCAAATTTCTTATATTTCCTGTATTTCTCAAAGCCTTCTCAAACACAATATTATTCACCAAATAATGGAAAACTTTTGGTTTACCAAATCTTAAAGAATTTGTTCCTCGACTTTTAGATGTTGGTATAGAAACAAAATCTTGTTCCCTCTCCAGAATCGTAACTTAATTCCTTTTTAATGTGGTAGTATTCTGAGGGGCCGTTTCAGGCGTGACTAAGTCATGAAGGTGGCATTATGATGATTGGGGTTACAGTGTGTGTGACAGTCACTGTATCTGACTCTTTACAACCTCATGGTCTATACAGTTCATGGAGTTCTCCAGACCAGAACACTGGAGTGGGCAGCCATTCCCTTCGCCAGGGGATCTTCCCAACTCAGGAATTGAAATGAGGTCTCCTGCATTGCAGGCAGAATTTTTACCAGCTGAGCCACAAGGGAAGCCCAAGAATCCTGGAGTGGGGAGCCAATCCCTTCTTCAGTGGATCTTCCCAACCCAGGAATTAAACTGTGGTCTCCTGCATTGCAGGCAGATTCTTTTCCAACTGAACTGTGAGAGAATCCCTGATTGAGGTTACTGCCATTATGAAGAGACATCAGAGAGCTCACATGGCCCTTTTGCTATGTAAGGACATAGGAAAAAAGATGACTGTCTATGAACTATGGAGGGGAACTCATCAGATATGGAATCTGTTTTGGTCCCTAGTTTTCTAGCCACCAAACTTGTGAAAAATAATGGCTTATTATTTAGTTTATCTAAGTTGATGATATTCTTTAACAGTAGTCCAAAAACCCAAACAGATAAATTTAGTTAATTTTCAAATTTGTTTTTTTATTTCAAGTGATGAAATAAATACCTTTGTGAATTGTCTGTGTTCATTTATCCATAAGTTCCTTGAAGTCAGGGAACACTCTTTCATTGACTTTGTGTTTTCTATTCCTTGCCCAGTGTAGGGGATATAGCTCACGCTTTATAGCCTTTTTCAATTTTTTGAATTCTTGATTTATTGGAATGAGAATACTTACTGATAAATTTTGAATAGTACCTTTTGCAGAAAAAATACATATATTTGTTTTAGATATTTATTCTTCTTTGACATTTGCTATGTAACTTATTTCCTTTGCATTTATATATAACTAGAAAAATATATAAGCATGATATTTTAATATTCTTTCACATTTTAAATTTTTTATAACATATTCTTTTGGAAAATTCCATTTTCTTGCAATGATTTTATAAATTTTAACCTCTTTTTTCTTTTTTCAAACAACTTTTGAAATTTCCAACCCATTAACATTTATTTTGTTTTTGATGAGAAAATATTTAAGCCTCTTTTCCTCTGCAGATAATATAGTCTACCAACATAATTACTAATTTCAGTTAATTTGATGATATTCTATTCAGTATGTCAGATTTTACACTGCCTATAATATTCAATTTTGGAGCAATTTCTACTCTTCCTTCTCTTCCACCTTCCCCTACTTCACTAAAAACTGTTAGTCACTCAGTCGTGTCCAACTCTTTGTGACCCCATGGACTGTAACCTGCCAGGCTCCTCTGCCCATAGAATTCTCCAGGTAAGGGTATTGGAGTGTATTTCCACTCCTTTCTCCAGGGAATCTTCCCAACCCATGGGCAGAACTCAGGTCTTCTTTACATCAGGCAGATTCTTGACCATCTGAGACATCAAAATTTGGGGTAATTTGCAGTTTGAAATCTTCCCATAAAGATAAATTTATAGTGCAATGACTCAATGTATTTATTTTAGAGAAAATTACATGTTTAAATATTTTATTTTTCGATCCAGAATAAGCTACATACTGTGAAAGATTGATTAATGTCTCAATAAACATATGCAATCATCTCCAAAAAGTGTTTAAGGACCTTCCCGTTTTGAAAAAGAAGACTCTCTTATTTACATTTGATTCACATTTTCAATGATCTGCTCAGAGATGATCAATATCATTTGCTGGCATGAATAACAGCTCAGTTCTCAAACCCACAGGCATATGTCTGTATCCCAACATTCATAGGCCTATATTCAACAACAAAAGTATTTATCCTACTACATTCTCAAATTTGCATCCAACCTCATATAAATCACTATGACCACCTGTACATACATATTCAATGTTATGTAGGTTTCTATCAAATTGGACATTTGTGTCTGTAAGTGAACACACCCATGTCTGTATCTGACAACACATGGATAAGTATCTGACTACTGATATGGATGCATTTGTATGTGCATATGAATATGTATTTGATGTGATCACATATTGGCTTGGAAAGAGATGGGGAAACAGTGGAAACAGTATCAGATTTTATTTTTCTGGGCTCCAAAATCACTGCAGATGGTGATTGCAGCCATGAAATTAAAAGATGCTTACTCCTTGGGAGGAAAGTTATGGCCAATCTAGATAGCATATTGAAAATCAGAGACATTGCTTTGCCAGTAAAGGTCCATCTAGTCAAGGCTATAGTTTTTCCAGTAGTCATGTATGGATGTGAGAGTTGGACGGTGAAAAAAGCTGAGCACCAAAGAATTGATGCCTTTGCACTGTGATGCTAGAGAAGACTCTTGAGAGTCCCTTGGATTGCAAGAAGATCCAACCAGTCCATCCTAAGGAAGATCAGCCCTGGGTGTTCAATGGAAGGACTGATGTTGAAACTGAAACTCCAATACTTTGGCCACCTCATGTGAAGGGTTGACTCATTGAAGAGACCTTAATACTGGGAAGGATTGGGAGCAGGAGGAGAAGGGGACAACAGAGGATGAGATGTCTGGATGGTATCACTGACTCTATGGACAAGGGTTTGGGTGGACTCCGGGAGTTGGTGATGGACAGGGAGGCCTGGCATACTGCGATTCATGGGGTTGCAAAGAGTTGGACAAGACTGAGCTACTGAACTGAACTGACTGTCATACTGGCCTGTATCTGTCCACATGGTGGGTTATATCTTTCTATTCACTGCTCTGTATCTGACCATAATGAATTCATGCAGGAGTTAATTTAACAAGTCTTCCATGTGGCAAGGAGTGATGTCATTCTCTAGTAATCAGTATATTTCTTGTGTTTTAAGGAGAGTCCAAAATGACTTCAGGTATATAAATGATGCCTTGGCAGGGGTAGATAGAAGACAAAATCCTTCTGTGTATCTTTTCCATCTTTGTATAGATACATAGCTATATAGACACTGTCTGTCCAGTGAGATTGTCAGACTTGTAAAATGTCGGCTCAGGGCTCCTAGAGGGAATAGGCAAAACTATTATGTCAGTTAAGTCTCATTCTATGATGACTTCAGCTTAAAGTCCTGGATCTCAAGTTCTAGATTCAGACTATTTTTCCATAAAGAAGGAAACAAAATGAAAATATAACCTATAGAGTCAGAGCAAATATTTGCAAATCATATACTCATAAGGAGTGAGTATCTAAAATATATAAGTAACATCTACTAAATAACATAAGAAGAAATAGCCCAATTAAAAATGGGCAAATAACCTGAACATATATGTTTCAAAACAAAAAATGTACAAATGCCAATAAGAACATGGTAAGTTCCTCAATATCACTAATCAAAGAGGAAATTCAAATGAAAAATTTAATTAGATATATATAATTTATTGTACACCTTACACTAGGTTTGGTGAATGGAAGTCTGTACTGAATGACCAGAATTCAATTCATAAAAATCGTGGCTCCTCATCAAGTCATCTCCAAACCCAGAGATTTTTGAATAAGGGAGACATCAAGCATTTTTAAAATAAGACCTCTGTAATATCACCTTGAATAAGTGCTGTAGATCTTCAACCTAATTTTCCTCTGTGGGCCTGAGACTATTTACCAGTTAATCATGCTCTGAGCAAATAAAAATACTCAAATCTTTTTGGAGATCACTTGAGGTAGATTTTAAGCTAAAGCTCATTCCTGGCTGGCAAAATGGCACTGTCCTCCAGAAGTCAGAAAATCTACTGATAGTTGTTGACATGATGCAAATAGACTGGCAGATGTTTCTCCAAAAGATAGGTTTATTGGAGATCAGCAAACATAGCAATTTGAGGCTTGCAACCATGGAGGAAAATGTGCAATCACCCCCAAGAGAAAGGAAGAGCAATGCTTTTATGGAAGGAAAAGGGAAGTTGAGAGGTAAGGGAGGCTCTAGTAAATAAAGAGCCCATGATTTTTCATTGCCTTAGACCTTGACATGAAAGCAGAGTCTTTCCTCTTCCTGTTGGGCTCTGCTATGTGGCAGGGTTTAGGAGTTCCCTTTTCTAGTCTTCCAACCCCATTTCATTTTCTGTTTCTTAACATTTACAAAGTGACAAAATATTGACCTGAAGCTCTTACACTGGGCCATTTCTGAATATCGAGTAGCCTATGAATGTTTTATGGAGGGCATACATTTCCATATTGGGTCCCTGATGCCTGAATAAAGTCACTATAATATAGAACTAAGTAGAATGTTTTTGGGAAAAAAATAATCTCCCATTCCTAAATAGTTAGCACAAAGAAGCACCATATTCTTGTGCTCCTAAAACAATTTGATAGTGTAGGGAATAAGTCATATCCCATTCCTGTGTAATTAGTTTTTTTGGTTTAGCCACAAATGGAGAGCCATGCTAAATCAATGTGGAAACTAGAAACTTAAAAAAATACCACATCATTAATCTTTGAAAGTGTCAATCTCTCAGTTGTGTCTGACTCTTTGTGACCCCATGAACTGTAGCCCATCAGGCTCCTCTGTCTGTGGAATTTTCCAGACAAGAATACTGGAGTGGGTAGCTATTCCTTTCTTCAAAGGATCATCCTGACCCAGTGATCCAACCTGTGTCTCCTGTATTCCAGGCTGATTCTTTACAGGCTGAGCCACAGATACAACACATCATATAAAGTGATTTATATTTATATGATAAAGCCCTATATGATTGAGTCAAAGGATGTATTTGCCTATAGTCTCTTAACATCTTCATTTCTCTAGGCAGGTCTCACTGGAAAACAGTGAAGCTCATTGAAGTAGTTAAATATATCAATTAGACAAACAAAACAATTCCTATTGTTTTCACTACTCTCTAGCAAGCGAGAATATCAGCTATTCCATATAAGGCAAAGATAAAACAGATTGGGATTTAAGTAACCTGATTTCTTATCTTTAATCTGTCAGTATCAGAATGTGCAATTTTAGAAATATTGCTTTAATTTTCTGAGTCTCAGATTCTTTGTGTGCATAATAAAAAATAAATTAGATTCTGTTTAAGACAAGAGCTTGAGCAAACTCTGGGAGATAGTGAAGGACAGGAGCCTGCGGGGTTATGAAGAGTTCAACAGGATTTCACAACTGAACAACAGCAACAACAACAATAAAATTATTTTCAATGCCAAAATTTATTATCTGTTTACTTATTTATAGACAAAAATTTGGCTTCTATGTGTTTGAATTCTCAGAAAGTTCATTTAAAATATAATATGAAATCCAGGATAATTATTCTGCTATGGTGAAATGTGTCCAACACTTTCCAGAGATTGCTGATTTCAGAGAGCTCTTAAATTAGACAGCTAACAACTCGGAAATAAAACAATTAAAGTAATAGTCTTTTAATTCTATTGATTACTGGTTACACCATTCTAGAAAAGTGAAAGTAATTTTCTAGCCTCAGATTTTCTATGTATGGATGAGAAAATGCATCAGTGTATCTCATACATTCTGTATATGAGAATATTTTCACCTCATGTGGTTATTTTGAGATTGACTATTAAATAAGTTTGCCAATAATAAGTGCTCAATGCATGATACTTTCTTTTAATAGCAAGTTTAGAGCAGATTAGAAATGCACAGTGTTAGTGATGTCTTATTAACTGCATTATCAGCATAAGGAAAATACCTGTATAATTCTAAATCTTCTCTGAGACAGGAGCTGGGAAATTGTCAGAGGATGAAACTGACACCTTTCAAATTCCCAAGTGATCTATGTTCTCCATGAAAAACAGTCTTCTGAGTCTTTGTTGACAGATGGATGTTAAAGAAGCCTTCTGCTTACTACTTGATCAATTTTTACATGAGAGGTATGCATGCATGCATGCTAAGTCACTTCAGTCGTGCCAGACTCTGTGCAACCATATGGACAGTAGCCCACCAGGCTCCTCTGTCCAGAGGATTCTCTAGGCAAGCATATTGAAGTGGATTGTCATTTCCTTCTCCACATGAGAGTTAACGTGAAGTCAAAACCAACATCAAGACTTGGGATTAGGACTTTCTTGGTGGCACAATGGATATAAATTTGCCTGACAATGCAGGGAACAAGGGTTGCATTCCTGGTCTGAGAGTATTCCTCATGCCAAGAAACAGCTGAGTCCATGTGCCACAAATACTGAGCCAGAGCTCTGGGATCTGCAAGACACAATTACTGAGCCTGTGTGCTGCAATTACTGAAGCCTGCATGTCCTAAAGCCTGCATGCTGAAATTGCTGAGCCCACATGCTACAACCATTGAAGACTTCGAGGCTAGAGCCTTTGCACCACAACAGTAAAAGCCACCGTGATGAGAAATCCATGCCCCGCAGCTAGAGAGTAGCCTCCACTCTCTGAATCTAGAGAAAGCCAAAGCACAGCAGCAAAGGACCCAGCACAATCATAAATTGATTAATTAATTAATATTTTTAAGAAAAACTTGAGATCAGTTAGTCCTGAACTGTACTTTTAGATCTGATCCTCATTCACTCTATGCACTTGGGGCAGGCACATTGCTGACCTTCTCTGTCTCAGTTTTCCTATCTTGCAACAACCGATAACTTGTTTTAAACATAATCAATGAAATTATTTAAATAAAATTCTCTGCACAATGCCTAGTGTATATGAAGCAGTCGATATTAGTTTTTGATCTTTTAATAATAATGATCCTTAATGTTCAAAAAAACTTTGTAACTGACAAAAAAATTGTAATTTACTAAATAATAACATCTCTCAAGAGAAATGTCCTTAATCGTCTCAGAACTTGTAATCTTTGGATATCACAAATGATGAAAACAGAATTGAGAAAGTTCTGTAAGAACATTTGACATCAAAAAAAGTTGCAAAGGAGATTTTTACAAATCAATTAGATGGAAAAAAATCCCAAATCAAAAAGAAGAGAAAAACCATGGTGCAATAGCACACAGGATAAAAAGAGAGTAAATGCTATTTGGGGAGTTAGAGGGGAGGGAAAAGAAAAACATGGTGAATGAAAGTCTTCCAACTTATTTGTTCAGCTAATTGTATTGAACACCAGTGTGAGTCAGACACTGAACCAAGTGCTGGTGGTAAAGGGGTGAAGGCAGATACAGACCTATGTCTCAGAGTTATTTAATGTCTTCTATGTGGAAGAGGACAGTGAATTAGACAATCTGTGTATTAATAGATATAGAATCAGAATCAATAGTTTTACAGGATTTTTTTTAATATTTAAAGAAGTGTTCCTAATATTTCTTATTGGCTGAAAAGCAATCAAGTTTATTACATGATGAACTCAGCTCCCTGTGCCTGGTTGTGTTCCAGCAAAGACCCAGGGACCATTTTTCAGAAGATGTGGAAGAATTTGAGCATCCTTGTAATAAGCTGAGGGCTTCCCAGGTGGCACTAGTGGTAAAGAACCTGCCTGCCAATGCAGGAGACATAAGAAAAGTGGGTTCAATCCCTAGGTTGGGAAGATCCCCTAGAGGAAGGAATGACAACCCACTTCAGTTTTCTTGCCTGGAGAATTCCATGGACAAAGGACCCTGGCAGGCTTCAGTCCATAGGGTTGCAAAGGGTCAGACACAACCAAAGAGACTTAGCCTGCATGCACATGTAATAAGCTGAATAAAACAGCATCAGAAGTTCATTCTTTTCATAAACTAGAAAATATAGTATGTTTCTGGTCCTCATACATACCATGGAAAAAGTAGCATCTACTACTAAAATGCTTTGGACTTACCTAAAATCCATATTATACATTTATTATCAGTTTGGTATTAAAAATATTAAGGATAATTCTCCACTTCTGAATTCATAATGAGCATTGCAGTGAAAGAAGACAGAACGGCGGTGACTGAATTCATTCTAATAGGAGCTACACCGAATCCTCTGTTCCAGAGAGATCTATTTTGTTATTACTTATCCCCTACATTGTCATTGTCATTTTCATGGACAATCTGCTCACTGTGGTAACTACCATGAACAGCCAGGCTTTGGACTCTCTGATGTGTTTCTTCTTGGCTTTCTTGTTCTTGATGGATCCCTGCTACTCTTCTTCCATAGATCTTAAAATGCTAATTGATTTCCTCTCTGGTTAACATTTTTCTCCTTCAATGGTCTTTACTGAACTTTTAGTTTTCAGGAACTTCAGAGATCATCCCCCTTATGGATGTCCCTGTACTATGTAACCATCGTGGACCACATTCTATATTGCCTTCTGGAGGGGTGTGTTGAGTAATAGGCTTTCTCCACTCAACCGGATAGATCTTAGTAACTTTCTGGTTCTGGTTCTGTGGTTCCAATATCATGTATCAGTTCATGTGTGAAAATATCCTCCTTAAGCAACTTGTGTACACTGATACTATTTTGCTGGGGTCTTGGTTGCTCAAAATTGTAGGAATATCCATGTGATCATGCTTGTAATGTTGTTGGTATCATATGTTGTTCTGTGATCCATGAGGACTCACAGTTCTTCAGGTAGGGAAAAAAAAGGCCCCTGGTATCTGCAGCTGGGAGCTACTTTTCCCAGGAAAAAGCCATAGCAGTATGTTATACTCTCGTAACTGCCATTTTAAACCTTGTTATATATACAGTAAGGAATACAGAAGATAAAAGGTGTCATTAGAATGTGGTTAAACAGGAATGTAATTTTAGATAATGCCGGAACCAGCCGGCAAAATCACACGGTTGAGAACGCAACGACGAAGCACCTGAGAAAAATGAAGACACTCAAAAGATGGGTTTGAGAGGAGCAGAGGGAAACTCCAAAGAGCTTCTCACTACCGCCACTTTATTATAGCTGATTAACAGTATATATACATTTTTCTAGTTACTAGCAAGCTTGAGGGAGCAGTTAACGATAAACTTTAAGAATGCCTTTGATATGGTCAGCACATTATTAAGCAGGGGAAAAACAGACCCGCATACATCAGGCATTCAAGAAAACAGAGTAAATGGGAAAAAGGTCATCAGGCTGTTTTTCCCATCATGGTGCTTGATCTTAGTCAATGAAAAGGCGTCAGGGTGGCGGGACAAAGAGAGGTTTTCAGGTCCTCTCTTCGGGCCGATTGCGGGATGGAAAACATCCCGGCTCCCCACAAGATAAAAAATTGTTATTATGTTTACTATGATTATTATATTTATTACGATTATTCCCATTTCACTGATGAAGAGCAATGAAGTTCAAAGAAGTTCAATAATTTGCCCAATATCAGACAAAAAGCTAGTATCCAGATCTGCGTTCTTCTAAATCCAAATTCAATACTTTCAAAAGGTTCAAAAGTTATCAAAGACAACAAACTTTTCATCAGAACCTCTATTTTATAGTAATTGAAATAATACAATGTATACACATAATATATACATATACCAGGAATCATTATTCCACAGTTGATCAAAGGAAGTATTTCTCAGCTAAGCAAGTGCCAAACTTATGAGACTTTATTTTAAATTAGTTTTGGTTCATTTTGTAAATGAAGTCTAAGAAGATACATATATCATAGATGTATTTCTTCCTTTGACAAAAAGTTCCAGCCTCTGACTTCATGGTACCATAGGTTTCATAAAGAAAGCAATGAACTGGAATACTTCTCAGACATGGACAAGAACCAAATAGCACCGTTTTTGGCTGAACTTAGAGATTATCATACTAAAATAATGGTAAATACCTTATGATATCACTTATATGTGGAATTTCTTGAGAAAATATGACATAAATGAACTCATCACTAAACAAAAACAGACTCACAAACAGGCAACAGACTTGTGGTTGCCAAAGGAGAAGGGGTGTTGAGGAGGGGTGGACTGGGAGTTTGGGGTTAGGAAATGCAAACTATTATATATAGGATGGATAAACAACAAGGTCCTACTTTAAAATAAGGGAATTATATTCAATATCTTGTGACAACTAATACTGGAAAGAATATGAAACTGAGTGTATACATATATATATATATAACTGAATCACTTTGCTAGGTAGTAGAAATTGATACAAATTTGTAAATTAACAATACATCAATAATTGATTTTAAGTTAAAAACAAAAAAAAGTTGAAAATTTAAAAAAAATAAATCAATGGACTCTATGTCATAACAATACCTAGCACATATTATTGTCATGAAAATGTGATGGAGAGTAAGTACGGGAGACAGTAGTTTTCTTTCATACTATGTCATCATCTTTTATAACCTTAAACAGCTTTCCCTGTTTCTACAAGTACCTTACCTAGGTAAATTGAAAGGTGTTTCCAAATTCTGTAATTCTACTCAGAACAATATGTTTATTGCCATAAATATTGTTTATTTTATTTCTGCTTCAATTAGAAGTAAAATTGGAGTAGTTATGAGATGACAGTTCACCTTCCAAAATCATTTCCATTCCTGGTAAAAAACATTGGAGATGTCCTTGTCCTTCTGTGATGAAAGATTCCTTGGATTGGACTAAACACAATCTCTGTTCCAAAGGGATTTGTTGTTTTGACAATATATTTCTCTACCTATTTAAGTTCATGAAACTGTCCCAAAGAATAATTTAGCAGGTACCTTGTTTTTGTGAAATTAGCCCCTGACAACAAAAATTGAACCAAACTTCAACTGATTTCTGATCAACTATAATAAGATCCGTATATAATTTCTCTTGCTTTCCTTCTGGTTTATCCTTCAATTTTGAGAATCTTAGTTGCTGTCTCTCTGGAATTTTAAAATACTATGTCCTTGAACTTGTATTCAGTAAACCATATACTTTACTGGTATAGTTACAGGAGCTTCTTTTTTGAAGAACATTTTTATAGAAACTTTCTATGATTTGGACCTGATCACACTCTTTCCTTTTTATGCTGTTCTCGGGTATGGGGAGTTGAATAGAGAAGTATCAGTTCAGTTCAGTCACTAGACTGTGTTCAACTCTTTGCAACCCCATGAATGGCAGCACACCAGTCCTGCCTGTCCATCACCAACTCCCAGAAGCTACCCAAGCCCATCTCCATCGAGTTGGTTCAAAAGCATCAATTCTTCTCCTCTTGCCCCAAATTCTTCCCAGCATCAGGGTCTTTTCCAATGAGTCAACTCTTCGTATGAGGTGGCCAAAGTATTGGAGTTTCAGCTTCAACATGAGTCCTTTCAATGAACACCCAGGTCTGATCGCCTTTAGGATGGATCTCCTTGCAGTCCAAGGGATTCTATAGAGTCTTCTCCAACACCACAGTTCAAAAGCATCAATTCTTTGGCGCTCAGTTTTCTTCTCTGTCCAACTCTCACATCCATACAGGACTACCGGGAAAACCATAGCCTTAGCCAGACATACCTTGGTTGACAAAGTAATGTCTCTGCATTTCAATATGCTATCTCGGCCAGTCATAACTTTCCTTCAAAGGAGTAAGCGTCTTTTAATTTCATGGCTGCAATCACCATCTGCAGTGATTTTGGAGCCCAGAAAAATAAAGTCTAACACTGTTTCCACTATATCCCCATCTATTTCCCATGAAGTGATGGGACCAGATGCCATGATCTTAGTTTTCTGAGTGTTGAGCTTTAAGCCAACTTTTTCACTCTCCTCTTTCATTTTCATCAAGAGGCTTTTTAGTTCCTCTTCACTTTTTGCCATAAGGGCGGTGTCGTCTACATACACAGTAAGTGATCAATAAATATTTGTTGAATGAGTAAACCTATGATAAGTACTTAAGTAGAAGACTTCATATGTGTTTGTGTTAGTCTGTGTATACATGGTATATGTGTAACACATTAACTTTTTGTCTTACCTATCAATCTATTTCTTTCTGTTCTTCACATCACATTTTTACTTTCAGAACTTTGAAAATAAGGATATCCTCTGCATGAAAGATCTTTTTGTACTTAACACCTATGCAAAAGTTGTTTATCCACATCTACAGAAGCTGTAAATTTACTGAATATAACTATGTCAAATTGTATGTAGAACATAATTTTGAATACTAAAGAATAACAATAAACAAACACCATAATTACACTGAAGGTAAAATAAACCAGTAACACACTCTTTCTTAGAGATAACTGTATATATATTTTTATTCCACACAATTAATACTATGTGAGGAACTATTAGACTGGAGTGCAGCTTCCTTTCAAATATTTATTTATAGGTCTCATAAAGTAGATACTAATGATAAACAGAGCAGGGGGGAAAGAACACTTGAATTTATCATAGGTGTATGGTCAGGGGAAGCAGTTATATTTTACTCAGGGCAAGAGGCAATTCACTAAGTACTTACTTACTCATCACCTCATAGGTTTCAGGGGCGTCCCACGTGGTGCAGTGGTAACGAATCTATCTTCCAATACAGAGACACAGGAGATACAGGTTCAATCCCTGGGTCAGTAAGATCACCTGGAGTAGGAAGTGGTAACTCCACTCTAGAATTCTAGCCTGGAAAATTCCGTGGACAGAGGAAACTGGTGGGCAAGTTACAATCCATGGGATCAAAAAGAGTGGAACATGACTGAGCACCCATGAAATAGGATTCAGGCACTGGAGACATTATTCCAGGCATCAGAGGTAAGTAAGGAAACAATGGAATAGTTTCTGTGTTCTGGTTGATATCAGCTAGAGCTTATCACCAATGACTAATATACATTTCCCTAACTCCCTTCTTAAAACAAATATTTATTGATGGTTCCTTTCCTTCCACTTTAGAGCAGAGAATTCAAATGCAAATCCTCATGGAAGCAGGGAGGTGAGAGGGGGGTTCAGGAAGGGGAACACATGCATACCCATGGTGGATTCATGTCAATGTAGGGCAAAACCAACACGATAATGTAAAGAAAATAAATAAAGCAATTAATTAATTTTAAAAGTTACATCTGAGAATTATAATCTGTAACCTCACAGACACAGAGGAAAACTCAGAAGCGTGGGACACTCTGAAGCTCTGCAGAGTCACACAGAGTGAGAACCAGAATGAGAATCCAGATATCAGGTAGACAGTCCAGTGTTTTCTCATCAAATTACACATAAAATATTTCTGTGGAGGTGTTTCAAAGGGGATAGGTGTTAAGTGTTATCATGGAGAAAATAAAGACTTGAAAGAAGTACTGTGGTAAAAGTGCTGAGAAAATGTTCCAAGTTACAGTGAATAGATTGTTTTGATTTTTGTTTTACTAAGAAGTTTAGAACACAATTCTTTCATGATGAATAGGTATAACTTTATTCCTTTGGAGGTAATTGAGGCCCGAGGAACGTGCTACTTCCTAAATGGATTTCTTCAGGCTTCCCAACAATGTGACTGAATTTGTTCTCCTGGGACTCACACAAAATCCACACCTGCAGAAAGCACTCTTCGTTGCCTTTCTGTTCATTTTCCTCTTCACTGTCTTGGCCAATCTTTTCATCATCATCACCATCTCCCTCAGCCCCTTGCTTTCCGCTCCCACGTACTTCTTTCTCTCCTATTTGTTCCTGTTAGATGCTTTCTTGACCTCCGTCAGCACCCCTAAAATGACTTTTGACCTACTGTACCAGAGGAGAACCATCTCCTGGGCTGGCTGCCTGACTCACCTCTTTCTGGAGCACTGCCTGGGAGCATCAGAGGTCATCGTCCTCACTGTCATGGTGTATGACCTCTACGTGGCCATCTGCAAGCCTCTGCACTACACGATAATCATGCGGCAGGAGCTCTGCCAGACACTGGTGCTGGTGGCCTGGATCAGGAAGATCCTGCATGCCACCAAACAGATTCTTTTCACAGTAGATTTGACCTTCTGTAGTACCAATGTCTCATGTATGATTTCTACTCACTATTGGAAATTTCCTGCAGCGACACCTACAGGCTTCGATTGGTGGTGGCAGCTAACACTGGGGGTATGGCCTTGCTCATTTTTTTCCTGCTCCTCATCTCCTATATAGTCATCCTGAGCGCCCTGAAGTCCCATAGTTCTGAAGAACGACACAAAGCCCTCTCTACATGTGGCTCCCACTTTACAGTAGTGATGCTCTTTTTTAGACCTTGTATATTCACTTACACACATCCTGTGGCCACTTATCCTGCAGACAAGGTGGTGACAGTGTTTTATGCAATCCTCACTCCCATGCTAAATCCTATCATTTACACAGTGAGAAACACAGAAGTAAAAAATGCCATGAGGAGTTTGTTAAAGAAGAGAGTGACTTAGGCTGTTCTCTATGCCAAGAGAATAATGCTTTTTATACATAGAGAAGATTATTTGTGTTGTAAGTTGTGGAAGATAATGAATTTTTTTCCATCATTGACAAAAATATAAGGCCCAGAAATTAACATTTGTTGATTATTTAATATTTACTACACATATTTTAGGCATTTTGGTAAGCTTCAATATATTTTCCTGAGGTTTCCATTTTCATGTTATTGGATTCAGAATAAGCAATGGAAAAAAACAACTATATACCCTTGGTTTGATGTTTGTAGAGGAAGTTTTTTCCCATTATCTTAGCTACTTACCAAATTCTTCATATATGTTAATGGATAAAATTGGCTTGTCCATAGGACTTTGATCTCAGAACTTCTTCCATTTTTTGCATCACCTGATGTAAAGCAAATAAGGGATAGAAATTCTAAGGTAGATATGTGGAGAAGGGACAATTGAGAAAAGGAATAACAGCTGGAATTTTTTCTATACTATGAAATAATCAAAAGGAAAGAATAACTCACTCTCTTCGTGTGTGTTAGTCCCACAGTTATGTCCAACTCTCTGAGACCCCATGGAATTTAGCCTGCCGTTCTCCTCTGTCCATGAAATTTTCCAGGCAAGAATACCTGGGTTGGTTGCCAGTTCCTCCTCCAAAGTTTATTCCTGATCCAGGGACTGAATTCACGTCTCCTGTGTCTCTGACATTGCAGGCAGATTCTTTTACCTCTGAGCCACTGGGGAGGACCGAATAATTCACTATCTCTAATTATTTTCTAACAAAAAATAATTCAGAAAGAAAAATTTGTTTGTATGTTTCTATTAGCATAATTAATGTTTTTATTATTGATAGTTTATTTTAAAATAAATAAATAATGAAATAAAAATTAATAAACAGAAAGTTTGAAAGTATTATTAATTTGCTCTGTTTTGTTAAGCACCTTTATGACTCACATTTTTGTGTATGTGTGTGTATAAAGGAAATATTTTCATTTTCCATACCGAGACTTCAAGAATCATTTGAAACAAGGTACACATCTTTTTATAAATCTCAACAAAAAAAGCATATGAGTAGGTTCCAAAGCTATTGTTCTGTAGGTCAGATATATATATTTACAGTACATGAACACTTTATTATATATTAGGCACAAAGAGAAGCAAATAAAGATTTACTAACTTACTAATTTACTTGATTCAAATGACATGTGTTTCCCTCTAAAGTATGTCAGGAATATTACACTGGAACACAGTTTCCTGTCAACAGTTTCACCTGCAAAATATCAATCCAGGTCTTTAAAGCTCAGTTTTACTCTCTTTCAAATGAAACAGAGTTATCTGTTTTATGTTTAGGTCTATAGATGAGAAAATTATCAGCAGTCTTAATGATTGACTCTGTCCTTAGTGTAGATGGTGTCAGTATGTTTCAGCCTTGTCTCATAGGTAACAACTTACTTCTGCAGTGCAAGTTTATTCTCTTTTTGAAGGTTTGCTATGCCTTTCTGTTCACTTTTACAAAGACCAATGTGAATATAGTAATGGTAACCTCTAAAGAAAAAAAAATATGAAAAACTATATATACATACATATACCCTGATAGCTCAGCTGGTAAAGAATTCACCTGATCCAGGTGACACCAGCTCAATTCTGGGGCTCGGAAGATCCCCTGGAGAAGGGATAGGCTACTGACTCCAGTATTCATGGGCTTCCCTGGTGGCTCAGATGGTAAAGAATCTGACTACAATAGAGGAGACCTGAGTTCAGTTCCTAGATCAGGAAGATTCCCTGCAGAAGGGGAATGGCTACCCACTCCACACTTTTACCTGGAGAATCCCATGAACAGAGGACCCTGGCAGGCTATGATCCAGGGAATCTCAAAGATTTGGACAACACTGAGTAACTAAACTTTCAGTTTTATTTTTCTTCAAGGATAGGATAAGTCTTGAGTAAATGTGGTTTCTACTGTGAGAGCAATGAGAGCATTTAAAGAGAAAAAAAAAAAACTAAGACCAGTGATTATGTCTTAGGGGCTATACCAGAGGCTCAGTGGAGGAGTAAGATTAATGCAGCACAAATTATAAATTGTCAACAGAAATCTTGGAAGGTATGAGAACTGAAGAAGAAAATGCAAGGCAGTCTGGCATTCACAGTGGATGTAATTTTACTAGATTGTGAGTAAATTTAAAGCTCCTTTAAATCTTCCTTTACACATCCTCAAAAACCTGTCCTGAGGATAAACTGCCATTTGATTATTTTTTATTCATTAAAATATATATATTGAGGGAATAAGTGTGTTTCTCTTAAAAATAGTGAGATATAATGTTTGGATCTATTGTATAAACATATTTGGTTTAATCTGGAGTATCATTTGGTGAAAATGTTAGGTGTTAATGAGGCAAGTGAGTTAACTACTGTTGAAGATAAACTATGAGGCATATATCTTGACAGGTTCTTTATATACATTATTACTGTAGGAACAGGTATTGGTAAATAGGTTTCTATCCATTTTATATAAGACAAATTGCTGCTACTACTAAGTTGCTTCAGTCGTGTCCAACTCTGTGTGACCCCATAGACGGCAGCATACCAGGCTCTTCAGTCTCTGGTATTCTCCAGGCAAGAATATAAGACAAAAGTGACTCAATAAAGTTAAATAAGAAAATGAAGTCTTGGAATAGAGAGGGAGGTGGGAGGGGGGTTCTGGAAGGGGAACACATGTATACCCATGGCGAATTCATGTCAATGTATGGCAAAACTAACATGATAATGTAAAGAAAATAAATTAACTAGTTTAAAAAAAAAAAGAAAATGAAGCCTTTTAGACTGTTTCCTCTAGTCATCCAACTTCATGATAGTAAAGTATCACTTTCCCACTTTCTCACTCCTTGTTGGGAAAATATGAAAACGCAGGTCTGATCATTGGCCACATTTTGAAGACTGTTTTTGAGGTATTCTTCTTTTTATCTTTTGAGGGGATATTTCTTTCCTTCATCTCTCTGTTGATCTCAATTTCCCAGGTTTCTAAGACAACCCTGATTCCATTTGTGTCAAGCAAAATCATCGGCTAATCTCTTTTTGGCAGATTATCCTTCATAGGCATCATGAAAAGTGGGATATAATAGGCTCAAGAAATGAAATTCAATGCCTGAATTTCAAAGGAATGGACACTTGGGTAAAAGAGATGTTTAGATGAGAAGCAAACAACATAGAGCAGCCACCATGTGCTGAACTGAAGCTGCAGGCAGCACAGTGGTTGGATGTGGCCCCTGGGCAGACTTTCTGGACAGTGTACCTGGTGGGTCCTGGAGCCTCTCCTTTCAGGAACCAGCACTGAGAGGTTATGGCCCTGGCTGACGACCTGTTGGGGGGAACAGCGCTGCCCTGCTGTGTCTGTGTGGAGCAAGGAGTAGGTCCCATTCGCTGGCACCATGACCTGCCTCCAGAGTCTTGAGAGTCTTCTCCCTGAGTGTGGCCTTCTGCACCCTGTCCCTGTGTCTGCAGGGCCTGTCCTTCTGGGCCCCCAGGATGGGAACCTTGCCGTCCACAGCCTCACATGCTCTCCTGCTCCTCTAGTTGGTTCTGGTTCTGGTTTCCCTGTGCTTTGCACTTCCCCTTCTTCACTGGGCCTTCAATCTTCTAATCTCTTTTTCAACTCAGCTTCTGTCCAGAGACCTCTCCTGGGATCTCAGCTCCCCCCTTGCCAGCCCGTGCCTTTCTGTTCCCGACTGTAACCTACGCATCTAAACCCTGGCCCTCAGGTTCCCCTGCTGTTCTAACTGCCTGTGATTCACTTTCACTGAATGATTCTGTGATCACCCCATTTCCCTATGTCAGTCTCCCAATCTAATTTCTTGTCCTTCATCATCAACATGACTCTAGTTTACCCAACGTGAGATCTCAAAGAAACTCAAGAACAGTGATTTGTCTTTAAGTATGTAATATATTCTTACTAATTTTATCTTTGCTGTGAATTAAATTGGGTTTCCCAGGTGGTGCAGTGGAAAAGAATCAACTTGCTGATATAGGAGATTCAAGAGAGACTGTTCGACCCCTGTGTCAGAAAAATCCCTGGGAAAAGGAAGTGGCAACCAACTCCAGTATTCTTGCCTGGGAAATCTCATGGACAGAGGAGCCTGGCAGGCTACAGTCAGGCCCAACTGAGCAATTGAGCGCAATCATTGAAATACTTGATATTCTGTTTGGCATGGGTAGCACCTTGAAGAGCTATGTAGGTGCTACTTTTATAGAGGTTATCCCTTTATTATGCCATAGAGTTAACATTTATATTGATTTTGCATTTTGAAGCATTATTAGATTTATTTAGTAGTTCTAACAGTTTGGGTGCAATTATTTACATTTTCTATATGTAAGATTGTCTCCTCTGTACTCTGTTTAACATGGCTACTTGCTCTTAGTAACATGCATATGAGGTTTGTGCATGTCAATGTGTTCATCAGTAAGTTATTCATTTTATTGTGGAGTAATATTTCAATTTATGGATGTATCACAGTTTATTTTTTTCTGATTAACCAATACTTTGGCTGTTTCCAGCTATTTGAACTTATGACTAAAGTTGTTCTAAATATTTGAAACTGGACATGGAAAAACAGATTGTTTCCAAATAACAAAAAAGGAGTATGTCAAGGCTGTACATTGTCATCCTGCTTCTTTAACTTATATGCAGAGTACATCCTGGGAAATGCTGGGCTGGATGAAGCACAAGCTGGAATCAAGGTTGCTGGGAGAAATGTCAATAACATCAGATATGTAGATGACATTACCCTTATGGCAGAAAGTGAAGAAGAACTAAACAGCCTCTTGATGAAAGTGAAAGAGGAGAGTGAAAAAGTTGGCTTAAAGCTCAACATTCAGAAAACTAAGATCATGGCATCCAGTCCCATCACATCATGACAAATTGATAGGGAAACAGTGGAAACAATTTCAGACTTTATTTTGGGGGGCTTCAAAATCACTGCAGATGGTGATTGCAGCTATGCAATTAAAACATACTTACTCCTTGGAAGGAAAGTTATGACTAACCTAGACAGCATATTAAAAAGCAGAAACATTACTTTGCCAACAAAGATCTGTATAGTCAAGGCTAGGGTTTCTCTGGTAGTCATGTATGGATGTGAGAGTTGGACTATAAAGAAACCAGAGCACTGAAGAATTGATGCTTTTGAACTGTGGTGTTGGAGAAGACTCTTTGAGAATCCCTTGGACTGCAAGGAGATCCAACCAGTCAATCCTAAAGGAGTTCAGTCCTGGGTGTTCATTGGAAGGACTGATGTTGAAGATGGAACTCCAATAATTTGGCCACTTGATGCAAAGAGCTGACTCATTGGAAAAGATCCTTATGCTGGAAATATTGAAGGTGGGAGGAGAAGGGGGCAATAGAAGATGACATGGTTGAATGTCATCACCGACTCAATGGAAATTAGTTTGAATAAGCTCAGGGAGTTGGTGTTGGACAGGGAGGCCTGTCGTGCTGTGGTTCATGGGGTCACAAAGAGTTGGACTGAGTGACTGAACCAAACTGAAATATTCATGAACATTTTTATAAAGTATGCAAACCAGAAAAATATGAAATAATTATTTTCAAGATTGTACATATGAGGAATAAATTACAGTGATCACTTAGAGAAGGAAGCCAGTTGAGTTTTAGGATTTTTCCAGTCTATTTCTTTTAAAGAGTTTCCATGTTGTTCTACAGAGAAAAATACCTCAAAAAGTCCTGGTAGACTCCTGGAGTTCAATGTCTGAGGAAAGTGCTGAGAGTAGAACAATGCAGAAGGTAGTCTTACAGCCTTGTGTGTGGGGATGAGCTGTGTAGTCTGAGAGAGAGAGAGAGAGAGAGAGAGAGAGAGAGAGAGAGAGAGAGAG
>ML662885.1:157668-169542 GCA_007570785.1 Antilocapra americana
AAAGAGGAGTGCAATTTCAGATGAGAAATTATCCAATATGAAGATTTCATTTCTATCATGATCTCTATATTTTCACCTTTGATCATTAGAAAGCCCTTCTCATACCTCTCAATTGACACTAACAGCAGCTTTGGAAGGTAGGCATTATTATTTTTATTCCCCTTTCACAGATGTAAAATAATGAGATTCAAAAAAGTTCAATATCTACCTAATATAATAGACAGACCTGGTATTCAGATCTTCATTCTTGTTACTCCAAATTTGATACTCATTAAAATATTTCAATGAATATCAGAAAAAAATACTGCATTTATCAGAACCTCTCCCTTTTTGTACTAATTGAATATTTTTTTCTGTTAAAATTACCCACTTATATAATGTGTTTGTGTACATAAGCATTCAGATCTAAGAAAACTGTGTGACCTGCTAACATCTAGAATGATAATGTATATAATACAGAAAGAAAATGTTTGTCAGTAATATCTTGGTATATACCTGATATACCTAATGTGTAAAATTATATTGAATTTCTTTTTCTGTTGAGTAAAAACTATTAGTAATTATAAAAGTTATTGTAAGATTTTTAACTTACATAAAGTGTTCTCAAATGTCACAAAATACGATAAAATTAATATACAGTCCTCTAATTTTACAGAAAAATGGAGGATCAGAAAAGATAAATAATTGTATCACAAAACATGTAAGTCAGCTTTGAGCCCAAATACTCTTCTTATAAGAGCTGTGATTTTTTCCATTATACCTAATTTCTTGGAGTTAGTGTTTGATTATTATTTGCTATATATTTCTTGTTTACATACCATATGGATTGACATTTCATTAGTTGAACTAATATTAGCAGAAATTAAATGCTGGTGATTTTCAAAAGCGTACAGTAAAATGTATCCATAAAGCAATTTCAGCACTAGAATTTGAAAACTGAAATAGGACATTATTTATAAGAAACAGCAAAAAAAAAAGAAAGCAAGAAAGCATAGAAACAGGGTAACAGGATTCCACAGCTAAAGAAAGTACTTCTCAGCTGAACAACTTACCTAACTTATAAGACTTTGCTGTCGATTAATTTTGACTCTTTTTAAAAAATTAAATATGTAACCAAAATACAAATGTGTATATATGCCATAAATGTGTTTATAGTTTCTTCTTTTGACAGAGACACCCAGTCTCCCACTTCATGGGTACCATATGGTCAATTGAAAAAATCAATAGACTCCATGATGTAACAATATTTAGCAAGCATATTTTTGTTAGGAAAACATATTGAGTAAAAGAACTAGTTTCAGAATCAGGAGAAATGAGTTTTCTGTTATATTGTTACATTCTACAATGTTATGTAGTTTCCCTCTATCTACAAGTAGTTTACTCTTGGAAATTGGAAGCTATGTCCAAGTTCTGTGATTTTTCCCAAGCCATTATATTTATTGACATAAATATTGTCATATTTGCTTCTACTCCAATTTGAAGGAACATTGAAAGATTTATGAGACCACAGCTCAGAACTTTTCAACATCTGGTAAACAACCTAGATGTCCTTCTGGGATCAAAGGATTTTGATTTGAGCTAGTACCATGGGGTCACAAAGAGTCAGACACGACTTAGTGACTGAACAACAACAATACAACACGAGCTCTGTCTTGAGTGCTTTAGTGTTTTGAAAACATGTTTCTCTATCTATTGAAATGCATGAAGTTGCCCATAAGATTATTCTGGCAGGTATCAGGTTTTGCAAAATTAGTCCCTGAAACTATCAAATATCAAAACATACCTCCACTATTTTCTGAGAAACTATGATATGATCTGCTGGGGTCCAGGCTCAGCAGATCCGGGGGGTCTTGAGGGATGCGTGGCATCGGTGGAAGAACTGAGCTGAGTCAATGTGTGGTGACGGAGCAGTCTCTCACATTTATTGTTGGTTTACAGTTTTATAGCCAAAAGACATCCCCATTACATCATTATATCACCTATCATTCTATACAATTTTTTTGTTTTCTACCTTCTATAGCAACCTTATCATTAAGCTCATTCCCCGATCTATCATGAAACATCCCCCTTACAGAAGTCAGATTTCTGCGTAATTAGATTTAACAATAGTATGTCTGCCATTTGATTGTCTTCAGCATACTTCATTCAGCCATGATAAGTACATCAATCTAAGTAGAAAGGTTAAGTTTCTCTTATCAGGCACAACTATGTAGAAGCTAGAGGGAAGTGCTTAAGCTTGAAATTGTTTTATTCTATTAACCTACTCCGGTTCTTACGAGGAAAGAGAGAAGAAGACAAAGAGATAGTTTGGAAAGAGGAAAGAGGACTAAGAGACAGTCTAGAAGCACTGCTTTAGCAATAAAACCCTATTAACCTTATAAGTACTATAATGAATTCCTATGTCTACACTATCCTGAGGCAGTCAATGTCTCCACCTATGCTGGCCACAGTTATGAGCATTCCTAAATCCCATTCCAGCCTGGTTTCTTCAAGGAAGGGAGCCTCCTCCATGGAGTGGTCGGGGGAGTGGGAGGTGGAAAGGTGACCCAAGTATGAGCCTTTCTGGTGGTGGCCTTGTCATGACCCCCAGAGAGCTCTTGGTAAACTCCAAAGTAAGGAGTAGTGATCTATTTAAATGTCCCTTTCATTCCTCCTTAGCCCCCAGGGAAGGCAATCCACCTTCCCAGATCCTCTGGTTGATAAGGTCTGGAGGAATTATCTCAGGATGAATTCTTTCCAACAGGGACTGACCTACTGAGATGAGCTTATGTTCCGAGCATGGACAGAACTCCCAAGAAAAATACCAGGAGGGTCTTTCCCAGGATGCCCCGATAAAGAAAGTCAGCTTTGCAATTTCTTTCTTAGTCTCGTGACCTTGTCATCAGAGCAAGGGGGCATCCTGATGGCTCCCGGCAATGATCCATGCATAACATTTTTTGTTTTCATTCTAGTTTACCTTCAGTTTTGATAATCTGCGTTGTTATCTCTCTAGGGTTTTAAATCACTGTTTTTGGATTTGTATTCTGGAAATAAACCTTTCTGATATAGCTCCAAGAACTCTTCTTTTGAAAAATTATTTTCATGGGCAATCTCACTGATTTAGATCTGTTTGCAATGTGGGAGACCTATGTTTGAGCCCTGGGTCAGGAAGATCCCCTGGAAAAGGGAATGGTAACCCACTTTAGTATTTTTGCCTGTAGAATTCCATAAACAGAGCAGCTTGGGGACTACAGTTCATGGAACTGTAAAGAATCAGACATGTCTGAACACCTAACACTTTCACTTTCCACTCTTTTTTCCTTTTATGCTTCTCTAGGGCTTTTGGAGATGGGCTAAACAGACATAGGTGTTCTACGGCAATCTCTTTGCCCAGTATTTTAACTATTTAAGTGGAAACTGGGTGACCCCTTAATGGACCATAGTGAGTCGATTTCAGTCTATTGAGAGGTTCAGAATGATGACTTTTTCAGTATATATTAATTCTCTAATCTCACTCTTTAATTTCAGAGCTGAAAGAAGAGTTCAAGACTTTCATAATTTTTCAGCAAAATCCATACTTACCATAGTTCTTTAGATAGGTTCAAATCCTCATTCAAACTATTTTTGGCATCTGCCTTCACAAGTATTACTGCAGAACTATAAAAATAAAATGACCAGCCAACCTATTAATAGGTTTAGTCACATGGTTTCAGAGTTCTTAATCAGTTTTCCTTCATGATGCATGCTGCTCACAGTAATTATATTCTCTGGAACCCATCCACAGTTATGTCCTATTTATGTTTCTCTTTAAGGAAAGCATATTTGAATATCTTGAGTAAGTGTAGGTATATATATAAGAATATTAATATATTGAATTTGATAGACTTGAATTCATTTACAAAATAATTTCAAACTTCGGTATGTATTGCTTTTTGTAGATAATTGCAAAGGGCCTTAAAGTTGGTGGTAGCATAAACATGTCATGCCTATTTAGTTGTAAAACATAATTTAAAGACAAAAGTCCTGACTCAGGATTTAATGATGAGATTCTTCACTTTCCTTTGGTAAATGATATTCCTTATTCACTTTTTCATGTTTCCTTATTATAAACTGTGAATGCCATTGCCCATTTTTATTATTCCATAAAGATATTATAGGACTAAATTTAAATATAAAATGCATTTTATCATTTTTTAATATAACTGAAGAATGGAATTACTTTCATCATTAACATGTTAATCTAATTACAAAATTGTCACAATAAATAAGAACTTTGAGGAAGTACTATAAACTTTTTCTATTATGAAGTGCTAATATTACAAATGATTTCATAATTATCACTTAACATACATATGGAAACAATATTTATAAATTGTGATTAACATGAAGAGTAGATAAATTAAAAATAAAATATCATAATAAAAATTAAAAATAAAACACATATCTAAGTGTTTAATTTATATGGTATAAAATTTAAGCTCATTTATTATCAAATATCCAGTTTATGGCTTCCCAGGTGATCCAGTGATAAAGAATTTGCCTGACAATGAAGGAGATGCAAGTGATACAGTTTTGATCCCTAGCAGGCTATAGTCCATTGGAATCATGAAGATTTGGACACCACTGAACACACAACACACACATACAATCCAAATTTATAAGTGGTCAACTTTTACTCTTTTGAAATGATGCTTTGTTTTCATGTAGACTTATGTATGAAGTTTAAAATTAGAGAGGAACACGGTAATAGTTCCTTTCTGATGTTGTCACCTTATTTGAAATAATTGGTTTGTTGGCAAGACCTGTTAAAGATAGGGAAATACCCATGAGTTCCAATTAGTCACAGCTAAGACATTTCATAGATTTTGTCAACAAATATGATATATGGTAGTGCTTTTAAGGCTTCTACAAAGTTAGGATTTAGAAATTAAGAGACACTTCCTGCAGCTGAGTTAGTTGAAATTTTTATCTTATGGCTTTTACTCCTTTCCTGATCAACTAACAGCTGCCTGGTGCCTAGCTATGGAGGTATGTCAGACACATTCATAGGTAAGATTTTTTTTTAGAAATCATATATCATACATTCTCAGGTTTAAATACATATTACAAATCATACAATCGACTCTCATCCAAGCTTATGTTAGATTGAAATCCCTTCTTCAGCATACAAAATAACGAGAAAGGAAGAATATTTTGGGGTTGTTTGTTTCTTATAGATATATACTTAAATGGTCTTCCCTGGTCGCTCAGGTGGTAAAGAATCTGCTTGCCAATGGAGGAGATGTAAGTGTGATCCCTGAGGAGGAAACATCCCTTGCAAAAGGGAATGGCTAATCACTCCAGTATTCTTGCCTGGAGAATTCCATGGACAGAGAGCCTGGAAGGCTACAGTCCATGGGGTCGCAAAGAGTTGGACATAATGGAGTGACTAACACTTTCACTTTCTCCTTGCATGTATTTAAATTAGTTGAATTAATAACATAATTTGTTGTAATTACATAAGTTAGAAGAAATTTGGAGGTAAATATGCACTTAAAATTTCCATCACTTAATATTACAACTTTAGAAAATTTTCATGACATTGCGCTACTTTATTTTTTTAAATTTTTTAGGCATCACTCTTTAAAAATGTATATTATTCAAAAATATGTACTATATATTATTCAAAGAGATGTACAATTAAAAGGAATTATAATTATCTTATTCCTCAGTGTTGAACATTCCATGTTGTTTCTGAATTTTCCACAGTTCTTATTAATAATATTGGACAAATTTGTACATAGTGATTTTTCTCTTTTAAAAATATTTTACATCAGGGTTTATTCCTAAAAAAAGTATTGCAAAGCCAAAGTAAAAATGAAAAAAAAGTAATTTATATTTTTTCATAGTTGTTTCTAAACTACTTTCATAAACTATGTTTAATTCTTTGTTTACACTATCTTCTTCTTTATTTGCTGGGGGATGCCACTAAAGAATGAGGAAATGCTGTGACAACAGTGCACTTTGTTTCCACATATGCATATATGTTTCATATTAGATAATAAAAAATAAAGATTTTTATTCATTTATCTTTGAAAAAATATGCTTTATGAAATATATTTAATTATTTAATTACATCTATTTCTCTTTTCCTTGGCAAATTTAAAACTGCAAATTTCTTGTTCTATTAGTCATGCACTATCTTGTAACCAGGAATGATGGATGCTGTTGGAAGATGGTTGATGAAGACATGAGAATGCATGTAGCAGAAACATAAAGGACTGCGAATGTTGTTCCTACTATGGATAGGTGAGCTGCTGCTGTTTGGTAATGGTAGGTCAGACACTAAGGGCATTTAATAGCAACACCATTTCTGACATAAATAGCAATAAGCATACATTAATATACATAGTAAATGTCCAGTAAATATTTGTTGACTGAGTGAACTTGTAGGAATAAATAGCAAGCAATGGATTGTATATGTGTTTGTGGTAGTTGGTGCATATACACATTTATGTATGGTCATTATCTGTCTCTCTAACAAATTCTGTTCTTCACATTAAATTTTTATTTACAGAACTTGAAAGTAAATATTTCCTTTGCTTGAAAGATCTTGTGTGTTGAACACCTATATGAATTGAGTTTTTTTTTAACCAAAACTACTGAAGTTATAGGAGAAGGCAATGGTATCCCACTCCAGTACTCTTGCCTGGAAACTCCTAAGGAGCCTGGTGGGCTGCAGTCCATGAGGTTGCTAAGAGTTGGACACGACTGAGTGACTTCACTTTCATGTATTGGAAAAGGAAATGGCAACCCATTCCAGTGTTCTTGCCTGGAGAATCTCAGGGATGGGGGAGCCTGGTGGGCTGCAGTCTATGGGGTCACATAGTCGGACACAACTGAAGTGACTTAGCAGCAGCAGCAACTGAAATCATGAGTTTCTCTGGTGGCTCAGATGGTAAACAATCTGCTTGCAATGTGGGAGATCCAGGTTCAATCCCTGGTTTGGGAAGATCCCCTGGAGAAGGGGATGGCTACTCGATCTGTATTCTTGCCTGGAGAAAATCATGGACAGAGGAGCCTGAGGTTTGGCAGGCTACAGTCCATGGGTTGCAAAGAGTCAGACAGAACTGAGCAACTAACACACACACACACACACACGCACACACACACACACACACTGAAGCAATGAATATACAAAATATGTGTATTAAATTATATGTGGAGCAGAATTTTGAAAAATAAAATAATCAATTAACATATATACAAATTATCTTTAAAGTAAAATGATTCATACCATGCACTTTTCTAGAGACATTTAAATATTGTCATTCTTACTCTAGAGAGTGTTCAAAAACTCTTAAACTGGAGTGCAGCTTCCCTTCAAATTTCTCATACAGTAGAGAAATCAATAGAGCTGGAGGATATGAGCATTTGAATTTCTGTTGAGTTTATGCTTTGGGGAAACAAGCATATCCTTACTTTTGGAGAATGACAATCTAATACCAAACACTTACTCATCACCTGGTAGGCTTCAGGCACTGCAGACATTATTCCATGCACTGTAGTGAGACAGTAAGGAAACACAACTGAATTGTTTAGGTGTTCTGATAGATACCAGAGAGGATGTTTCACCAAGGACTTAAATATATTTCCCTAAACTCCCTGTTTAGCTGATATTTCTCGACCATGTTTTTTCTTTCCAAAGTTAGCAGTCAAGATGTCAAACTGAAATTTAATCATGGAAAAGGGAATAACTGTGTACAGCAGTTCTTAGCCTATTAAATATATCTGAGAATTATGATTTGTAATCTCATGACAGTGAATGGCCCAAAGAATTGAGATGATGCAGCAAAGTCCAATGGGGTAAGAACAAGAAGGAGAATTCAGATCTCAAGTAGAGAGTCCAGTGTTTTCTCAGCAAATTACACATCAAATTTGTCCTACAGATGGTTTATAGGTGACTGGTGCTAGGGATCTGAAGAGATTGAAAGCTTTATGGATAAAATAAGAAAAAATTGAAACAAGTACTGGCACAAAATGTCAAGGGCATGCTCTACAGTTACAGTGATTGCACTATTTTGTTGTAAGTCAAACTGTAATTCTTTGGTGATGAACGAGTATCATTTTTTGTTCTTTTGTAGGTAAGTCAGGCCCCAGGAAGCTGTTACTTGCTGAATGGATGTCCTCAGGCCTCCTAACAATGTGACTGCCTTTGTTCTCCTGGGACTCACACAGAATCCACACTTGCAGAAAATACTCTTCATTGTCTTTCTGTTCATTTTTTAATTCACTATTCTGTCCAATCTGCTCATTGTCATCACCACATCCCTCAGTCCTACACTTTCTGCTCCCATGTACTTCTTTCTCACTTACTTGGCTTTATTAGATGCCTCCTTCACCTCAGTCACCATGACTAAATTGATCACTGAACTGCTATTCCAGAGGAGAACCATCTCTTGGGGTGGCTGCCTGACTCAGATCTTTTTGGAACACTTCTTGGCGGCATCAGAGATCATTGTCCTCATTGCCATGGCCTATGACCTCTACGTTGCAATCTGCAAGCCTCTGCACTACACGACCATCATGCAACAGGGGCTCTGCCAGCTCCTGGTGGTGGTGGCCTAGATCGGGGGCATCCTACATGCTTCGGTGCAGATTCTTTTCACCATGGACCTGACCGTCTGTGGTCCTAATGTCATTGACCACTTCATGTGTGACTTCTTCTCACTGTTGGAACTTGCCTGAAGTGATACCTACAGGCTTGGAATGGTGGTGGCAGTCAACAGTGGAGGCATGTGCTTACTAATTTTTTCCATGCTGTTCATCTCCTTCATAGTCATCCTGAGCTCCTTGAAATCCCATGGCTCTGATGAAAAGTGCAAAGCCCTCTCTACATGGGGCTCCCACTTTACAGTAGTGGTTCTCTTTTTTGTGCCTTGTGTGTTCACCTACATGCGTCCTGTGGCCACTTATCCTGTGGACAAGTTTGTGGCTATGTTCTTTGCAATCCTCACTCCCATGTTAAATCCTATTATTTACACAGTGAGAAACACAGAGGTGAAAAATGTCATGAAGAGTCTGATAAAGAAGAGAGTAACTTAGGCTATTCATGATACTAAGAAAGTGATGATTTATATACATATATAGGTAGGATGATACATGCTTTAAACTATGAAAGTAAATTAGCAAATTTTGCAGATTATTGATAAAAAACAGTCTAGAAAATAGGCATTTTGACAACTTTTTTAAAATATTTTGCCAAGACTTCGATATTCATACTCACAGTTTCAGAATAGCCAATGGGAAGAATATAAACAATAAACCCCTAGTTTATTTATTGTAGAGTACATTTTTTCCAATGTCTTATTATTAATTTTTAAAAATTATTCAGATAAGTACTTGGGTTAAATTGATTTTTTCATATGACCTTCATGTCAAAAATATTGATTTTGCATAGCTTGTGGTACAGTCAGTAAGGAATAGATATACTTAGATAGATAAATGGCAGGGAGAGTTGGGGAAGTTTAAGAATCAGTGCTGGATTTTCTATTAATTTTCGAAAATCAACAAGAGGAAACACCTAGAAAAAGACATAATAACTCACAAACTATTCCTTTTTTGGCACAAAAATTAAACAAGAAATTTTGAAATTATTCTTTATTTGGTCTTATTTGATAAAGTATCTTCATGACTCATAGTTTTCCTTGAACATGAAGGAAATGCTTATCTTTATGTCCCAAGACTTGATGAGCCATTTGAACTCAGATGGGTAAATAATTTTTATTAAATTTCAGTAGAAAATCATATGGGTAGATCCCAAAGCTCTACATACATACATTTGATTCATATATTTACATTACTTGAAACTTTTATTAATATTATCTGTCAGGAATTTTTTTTTCAGTTGATTTAGTCATGTACTAAACTGGTGGTTCCATTATCATTAACACCATTTTGTTGCTGTTGTTTTGCTGTTTAATCATGTCCAGCTCTTTTGCAACCCCATGGACTGTAGCCCAGAAGGCTTCTTTGTCTGTGAAATTTTCCAGGCAAGAATACTGGAGTGGGTAGCCATTCCCTTCTTCAAGAGATCTTCCTGACCCAGAGATTGAACCTGTGTCTCATGCATTAACAAGCCAATTCTTTACCACTGAGAAATCTGGAAAGCCCTATTCCCCCCATTTTACAGAGAAGCAAATTAAAGCCAAGAGAGGTTTACTAATTTACTTGTCTCACCTTACATGCCCTTCCTCCATTAGTGTATCAGGAACTATTACACTGGAATGTATCATCCTTTCAGAAGTTTCAGCTACAAGCTTCCAATCCAGGTCTTTAAAACTCAGTCTTACTCCTTTCAAATGAGACAGGGTTGTCTATGGTGTGTTTAGGTGTACAAGTTCAGTTCAGTTTAGTTGCTCAGTTGTGTCTGACTGTATGACCACACGGATTGCAGCACACCAGGTGTATAGATAAGTTTATCTGCAGTCTTAACGATCCGCTTTGTCCTTTAAGAAGATGGTGTCAAATACACAAAAATAAACTCAAAACGGATTAAATATCTACACGTAAGACCAGAAACTATAAAACCCCTAAAGGAAAACATAGGCAAAACACTCTCTGAAATAAATCACAACAGGATCCTCTATGACTCACCTCCAAGAATAATGGAAATAAAAGCGAAAATAAACAAGTGGGACATAATTAAACTTAAAAGGTTTTGCACAATGAAGGAAACTATAAGCAAGGTGAAAAGCCTTCAGAATGGAAGAAAATAATAGCAAATGAAGCAACTGACAAATAATTAATCTCAAAAATATACAAGCTGCTCCTTCAGCTCAATTCCAGAAAAATAGATGACCCGATCAAAAAATGGACCAAAGAACTAAACAGACATTTCTCCAAAGAAGACATACAGATGGCTAACAAACACATGAAAAGATGCTCAAGATTACTCATTATCAGAGAAATGAAAATCAAAACCACAATGAGGTACTATCTCATGCTGATCTGAATGGCTGCTATTCAAAAGTCTGCAAGCAAAAAAGGCTGGGTAGGGTGTGGGGAAAAGGGAATCCTCTTACACTGTTGGTGGGAATGCAAACTAGTACAGCCACTATGGAGAACAATGTGGAGATTCCTTAAAAAAACTGGAAATAGAACTGCCATATGGCCAAGCAATCCCACTGCTGAGCATAAGCACAGAGGAAACCAGAATTGAAAGAGACACGTGTACCCCAATGTTCATTGCACCACTGTTTGCAATAGGCAGAATATGGAAGCAACCTAGATGTCCATCGTCAGACAAATGGATAATAAAACTATGGTACATATACACATTGGAATATTACTTGGTAATTAAAAAGAATATATTTGAATCAATTCTAATGAGGTGGATGAAACCTGAGGTTATTATACAGAGTGAAGTAAGACAGAAAGAAAAACACCAATACAGTATACTAACACATATATATGGAATTTAGAAAGATGGTAATGATAAGCCTATATGTGAGACAGTAAAAGAGACACACATGTCTAGAACAGTCTTTTGGACTCTGTGGGAGAAGGTGACGGTGGGAAGATTTGAGAAAATAGCATTGAAACATGCATATTATCATTCGTGAAATAGATCGCCAGTCTAGGTTGATGAATGAGACAGGGTGCTCAGGAATGGGGCACTGGGATGACCCAGAGGGATGGGATGGGGAGGAAGGTGGGAGGGACGTTCAAGATGAGGAACACATGTACAACCATGGCTGATTCATGCCAATGTTTGGCAAAAATGACTACAATATTTTAAATTAATTAGCCTCCGAATAAAATTAATTAATTAATTTAAAAATAATATAAAAAAGAAAATGGTGTCAAATATGTTGCAGACTTCTCTCGCATTTCTGTTTCAGCAGTAAAAGCTTA